>JAKVDI010000089.1:0-119341 GCA_022836835.1 Pythium insidiosum
CTCGGCGATCGCGGGCAGCGGCGACGAGGGCTGGAACATGGCGCGGAACTCGTCAAAGTCGACAAAGCCGTCGCCGCCCTTGTCGGCCGAGGCGATCATCTCCTGCACCTCCTCGGTGACGAGCGAGTGCTTGAAGACGTCCTGCAGTCCGACGATGGAGAGGCGGCCCGTCTTCTCGCCGTCGAGCAGCCCGAAGGCCTCCTTGATGGTGTTCTGCCCGATGTCGCGCTGGTCCATGACGGCGGCGATGAACTCGAGGAAGTTGATGTGGCCCGTCTTGCTCTGGTTGATGCGCGTGAAGAGCTCGCTCGCGTCCTCGCGCGTGATGCCGCACTCGACCATGGACGAGCAGAACTCGTCGCGCGTGAGCGTGCCCTTCTTGGCGTGGTCCATCGAGTGGAAGACCTCGGCCGCCATCTCCTGGTGGATGTGGTCCTCCGACACGCCGAGCGCCACGCTCAGCAGCGCCGTCTGCTTCATCTTGCGGCAGCGGCTGAAGCTGAGCATGTTGGTCAGCAGCAGCCGCTTGTTGGACCGCAGGCGCTCGCTGTCGGCCTCGCCCGCGTCCAGGTCCTGCAGCCACTTGTGCCCGAGCGCCTGCTCGGCCGAGAGCCGCGCGTCCACGTCCTCCTTCACGAGCGCCTTCACGAACGTGATGGCCTGCGGCGAGTAGTGCTTCCACGTCGCGTCCTCGAACACGAGCACGCCGTCAAAGATCTTGCCCATGGTCTCGTCCACGGTCGCCGCGTGGAACGGCGACACGCCCGTGAGCAGCTCGAAGCAGATCACGCCGACGCTCCACAGATCGCACTTCTCGTTGTACTCGCCGTCGAGCACCTCGGGCGCCACGTAGTCGATCGTGCCGAGCGACTTCTGCAGCTTCTCGCCGCGCCGGAACCGCGTGCTCAGCCCAAAGTCGCACAGCTTGAGCGACGCCGGGTTCTCCGCGTTCTCCAGCAGCAGGTTCTCGAGCTTGAGGTCGCGGTGCGTGATGTTGTTCGAGTGCAGGAACGCGATGGCGCGCAGCAGCGCGCGGATCAGCCGCCGCACGTCGTCCTCCGAGAACGCGCGCCGGTCGCGGTACACGTGCTCGTACAGCTCCTTGCCCTTGCACAGCTGCATGACCATGTACATGTGCGCCGCGTCCTCGTACGACGCCAGCACGCGCACGATGTGCGGGTGGTGCAGCCGCCGCAGGATGTCGATCTCGTTGCGCAGCGCGTCGCGGTCCACCTCGTTGTCCAGCTTGACGACCTTGATGGCCCACTCCTTGCCCGACTTGACGCTCGTCGCCTTCTTGACGCAGCCAAAGTGGCCCGTGCCGATCACGTCGTGGAACGTGAACACCGTCGAGATGTCCTCCACGCGCGTGTGCTGCACGAGCTCGCTCGTGAGGTCGTCCTGCGGCGTCACCGTCACGCGCTCGCCGCGGAGCCCGAGCCCGAGCGCGCGCGAGTGCTTGGCGCGCACCGACGCCGCCCCCGACGCCCCCGAGGACGCCGTGGAGCCCACGACGCCGTCCGCCTGCTTGGACTGGTGGCAGCCCATGGTGACGACGATGGAGGATGGATGCGAATACGGAGAGAGCACGAAGAGCACGGAGGATCGGCGGAGCGAGATGGAGCGAGTGTCTCACGGCGGCAACTAACCGCCGGTGGTGGCTACCGCCTACCTACCACACTAAATGCAGGAGTGGGTCCGCGATGGGTGGGTGGGCGGGTGAGAACGTTGGTTTTGTTGGTTTTTAGTGTTGGTGCTGAAGAAGCGCGGCGGCGGGTGTCGTCGTGTTGTGGCCAGCGCAGCGGGTGGCACTGTGCAGCTCTTCGGTGCCGCTGTCGTGTCCACCACACCAGTTGAGGGCACGGCGTGAGCCAGGCGCACGCTTGGTTGTTCATTAGGGCCCCAACGACAAAACCGAATGTTTACGCATTTCCAATCTTTTGTGCATTACCGAGTTTTTGCGAGAAAAGAATGATTTCCTTGGATAACCGATCAATCTCAAAAAAACGATACATCTCTGGAGAAAACGACTAATCTACGTTTGCAATGGAGACATTTCCTTTAACAGACCTATCTACCATTGGAGAGTTGTCTCGAGTCAATCGCTTGGCGATTCATCTCCATAGACGGTCTCAACGTCGCCGTCGGATACTGCATCCTCCTCGAGGGGATCATAGTAGCGATCCGCCTCCATCTCGTCGTCTAGCATGTCTTCTTCGTCTCCACGGTCGTCGAGACCACTATGACCGGGCATCGTGTTGCGGCCGAGCGCTGTTCGAATGTCAACTAGTCTCTGATAGCGGCGCTGAGACTCGGTTCGCGTCAAGAAAGCCACGCGGGGGCTTCTTCATCGGATGAATAGCACGAACTTTAGCGGTCAACCCAACGTATCCTTTGTCGACCAACACGGCCCACGAATCGGGATACTCCACGCGCAGAGGGCCGTCATCTACCATGCTCCGCCATCATGGTGTTGAACAGAGCAGCGCCTCCAGCAGCGAAAGATGTAGATTGGGTACCAAAACGTAGCTGTGAGAAGAGGTGCGAGAGCTGAGTCGGTTGAGCGGAGTGGTGGGACATTCAGACCTTGATGGGATATCCGAGAATGAGCAGTTCTATCGTCTACAGGTGAGGTATCGTGAGCTGATTGAGCGTTTTCGAGCTGATGTAGCATTCTCCGAGATTCTCGAACCTTCGATCAAACAATCAGTTTTTGCGTAATAACTCGCCAACTCGAGAAAACTTTTCAATCGCGAACTGATGTGGTATTATAGTCTATAACCCCCCTTTTCTAATCTAATACCCTGTCTGCTTGTTATAACCCATTCATTGCGTCTGAGGTCTATTGTTCGCCCCCAGACAAGGGGAATCGAACGCACCGACTATTGAAAAAAACCCAGGATCTCTGGACTCATCAAACTTTGATGAGTCCAGCGATCCAAACGTTAGCTTTTTGTAATTTTAGGTTCGTTTCGGGTTCGATGATCAAACCCGAAACGAACCTGAAATACCAATCGTTGGATTGGTACAAGGCCCCAAAATACAGTACAGCAGCACCCAAGCGATCGAAATGTGACCTTGTATTCGAGTGTGAAAGCTACAGTAACACTAGACTAAGCCAAGCAATCGACATCAGCTTGTATCCACTCGATGGTAGCGGAGCTGCTGCTGCGCGAGGCTGTGGCGCATGCTGTAGCTCACGTAGATGGCGAGCGCCAGCAGCAGCCACAGCGCGATGAGGACGACGGACGACGCGTCCATCTGCGCGAACAGGAACCAGTTGAAGAAGATCGCGATGCACGGCGTGAACGGCACGAACGGCGCCTGGAACGTCGCCTCCTCTTCCTGCTCGGGCTCGTCGTCGCCCATGCGACGAGAACGCGACACGTCCTTTGCCAGTGGAGGACGACCTGCGGTCGACACGCTGTCGGGGCCATTGGCACTGCGGTTGCCGCGCCGCAGCGACGCGCACGACGACGCAGTGTCCGTGTCCGCGTCTGTCGAGTCGGCGGTCTCCGTCTCGGCCTCGGACGTCGGCGAGCGCCCGAGCTCCATCTCGGCAGCGCTGCGCGGCGTCGCGTCGCTCTCGCTCTCGTTCTCGTCCTCTGCATCGTCCGCGTCCGTCGGCAGCCGGCGCATGGCGACGCGAGAGCCGTGCAGGTGGGTCTCGTGGCTCATCGAGCTCTTGCGCTTGTGTGGCTGGCGGCGCGTGGCGCGACGCGACGGCGGCACCGCGGCCGCGACCTCGACGTACTTGAGCGCGCACATGGCAGCGATCGCCAGCAGCGAGCAGGCGCTGGCGACCACGGGACCCAGGTGCTCCATGTAGTGCGCGGCGAACGTCGGGTGCTGCACGCGCGGCGCCGGCGCGATGACGCTCTTCTGCCAGTGGAACGCCGCGAGGAAGGACGTGACGAGGAAAACGACGATGAGCAGCGAGTGTGTGCGCTCGCGGGCGTCGCCGTTGGCGCCGTCGCGGAGGCGCGCGGCCCGCACGAGCAGCAGCGAGGCGTTCGTGAGGTTGAAGGCGACGAGGATGCCGAGCGAGATGAAGCTCCAGAGCACCTGGAAGGGCACGAACGTGGCGATGAGGATGACGGCGACGCCGCAGAGCAGCGTGCCGCGGAAGAGGTTGCCCGTGTCGTCGACGTGCGCAAAGACCGCGGGCAGCAGTCCGTCGCGCGCCATGGCGTACTGCACGCGCGGCTGCGCGAGGAACCCGATGAGCGTCGTGATGGGCATGGTGACGACCTCGCCCGTGGCGACGACGGTCGCGGCCCAGGGCCACCCAACGTGCTCGAAGGCGCGGCCGTAGGACTCGGCCGTGTCGATGTCCGAGTAGCGCTGCATGCCGACGAGCGCCAGCGTCGCGAGCGTCGAGAGCACGGCGGCGCCGACGATCGTGCCGATGACGGCGCGCGGGATGTTGCGCGTCGGGTTCTTGGCCTCGCCCGCGAGGCAGCAGACCTCGTCGTAGCCGATGTAGCCGAAGAAACTCGCGCTGGCGCCGAGGAAGACGCCGGGCCAGCCGTAGACGAGCTGGCCGTTCGTGTTGGTAGCGGCGTCGGGCAGGAACGGCGTCACGTTGTCGGCGTTGAAGCGCGCGAGCCCGACGAGGATGATGAAGACGACGACGCTGATCTTGGTCATGGTCACGACGTTCACGAGCACCTTGCCGGCCTGCATGCCGAGCAGCACAACCGACACGCAGAGCGTCATAAGCAGCCCCGCGTACAGGTCCATCGTCGAGTCCGCGGGCTTCATCCACTCGGGACCCGAGATCTGCCACTCGGTCTGCAGCCACGTCGTGAACTTGTCGCTCCAGCTGCGCGCGCCACCAGCGCTCGAGATGCCGTACTCGAGCGTGAGCAGGAAGCCCGCGAACATGGCGGGCAGCTCGCCGAGCGCGTGGTACGCGTATGCGTACGTGCTGCCGGCGGACGGGATGAGGCACGAGAGCTCCATGAAGCTGAAGCCGCTGAGGATGCAGCCGAGTCCTGCGATGAGCCAGCTCAGGATGGCGCCGGGGCCAGCGTACGCACTCGCGATGAGCCCCGCGGTCGCGAAGACGCCGGCGCCGACGGTGCCGCCGATGCCGATCATGATGAGGTCGAAGAGCTCCAGCGTGCGCTCCATCTCGCGCACCGACGGCGACGACGCTTCGCTGCCTGTGGCTGTGCTGTTGCTATGGCTGACGCCATGGCCAGGGACGTCCTCGTCGACGAGGAGATGCAGCGGCTTCTTCCAGAACGCGACGCGGAGCCACGCGGCGGTGGCCGTGGGTCCGGCGGTGTCGGACGGCATCGCGGCGGCGAGGGGAGAATGGCGTTGTGGGGCGGAGGGCGGCGAGGCGCTGGAGAGAGGAGAGAGTACACGTGGCGGTGACTGAGGCTCAAGGGCGTGGGGGCATGCAGCGGAGGAGGAGGAGGAGGAGGAGGAGCTTGTTGACATGCGACAGATGCCGATGACCACACTGCCTCACCTGCGCATCGGAGATGAGGAAAATGCTGGGGGTGGTCTCAGATAGTCAGAGTG
Organism: Pythium insidiosum; assembly: GCA_022836835.1. Taxonomy (NCBI): domain Eukaryota; phylum Oomycota; class Peronosporomycetes; order Pythiales; family Pythiaceae; genus Pythium; species Pythium insidiosum. The sequence goes on from JAKVDI010000089.1 coordinate 5,536, forward strand.
ACTCAGATGGCGAGGAGGTCTGATTCACCATAGGGTGCTCTATTGGGGGCATCCAGAGTACGGTGTCTTGACAGAGAGCCACCGCCCATACAAACACACACACACAATGGTGATGAATCCAGCCGAGTATGACGAGGATGCGCATCGAGCGACGCTGCTGCGCGCCATGAAACAGCGAGAGCTGGTGGTTTATCACGCTGCCTTTGTGCCTTCGGACGTCGCTCCCGAGCCGACGCTCGTGGCGGCGACCAGCTCCGGCGAACTTCACATCTTCCAGCTCGGGAACGTTCTCGTAAGTGACCGCGCAAAGATCAAAACGCAAAACGCAAAGAACAATCTGTTTCACATGGACCGTGTGTCCGTAGCGACCAGAGTATTGGGAACAAGTGGATGACGACAAGTGAGTATTCCCATTCTCGATGGCTGTGTGCGTGTGCGTGTGTGTGTGACTGTATTGACGCAATGACAATGGCTCTAGAGAACCTCGACAGCCCACCGCTGCGTTCTCGTTCCAGGCGCATCCGTCTCAGATCTACTCACTGGGGTTTGCTGGCGACGCTGCGGATCCACTGCTCATCAGGTACATCACGACGATTTTCAACGCCATGCCTTCCATTTCTGTAGCTCACTGCTTTCATGTACCCCCAACAGTGGCGGTGACCAGGACTTTCGTGTCTGGCGGTGGAAGGATATTGCAGACAAGCTACACAGAGATACGCCAGGCTCGAGCCAGACGGCAGACGTAGAGCCCGTGTATCAATCGCATCTGCAGCGCAAGGCCATGGGCTTTCGCGGGGCGCTGCTCCCGTTCAGCGAGATCAACGCGATCGCGACGAGTCGCCAGGACCCGAGCCGTGTCTTCCTCGCGGGCGGCGACGGTATCGCGCACGAGTGGGACCTCACGTCGCTGCAGTGCGCGCGCCAGTACGAGGGTCACCGCGACTATCTCCACGCGGTCCAGTTCGTGAGCCACTCGAAGGAGCTCATCACCGGATCGGAAGACGGCACCGTCGGCATCTGGGACGCGCGCTCTGCCAAGCGAACAGCTGAGCTTCGGCCATCGGACGCGTCCTCAGGTCTCTGGGTCGGCAGCGTCACGACAGACTCCTCCGAGACGTGGCTCGCGTGCGGAGGTGGCGGCATCGCGAGTGCCAAGTCGGGCTCCTCAGGCGGATTCGTGAGCATGTGGCACCTGCCGTCTCGAGTGCCTGTGCACTTCACAGCGACGGGACCGGCAGACGTCCACGACCTCGCGTTCCACACGACCAACCTGCTCACGGTCGGCAACGAGCCGCAGCTCAAGACGTGGAACCGGTCGTCGGGCTCACTACTGTCTGCTGCGCGTTGCTCCGTCCCGTCATCGCAGTTCTGTGTCGTGGACGCCGCCACCGATCTCATCGCGCTCGGAGGCCACTCCAACGTTGTGGACATTTGCATGATGCCAGGCGTCGTGAGCTTTTCACTGCAACTCTAACGTCAAGATACGCATAATGTCACGAACAAAGCTGTTCAAAAGCGTGGTATCTCAACGTCTTTTGAGCGGAGCGAGCAATGCGGCTTGCAAGGCCGAGGACTCCTGAGCGTCGGGGACGCCGTTTGTCGCCCCCTACTCAGCGCCGATGCATTTGACCGTCCACTGCGCGACTGGGTCACTCGTGGACGCCCGTGTCACGAAAGCTCGGTTCGGTGGGTCACCCGGCGCACAGCCGTAGCAGCGCACGAGAAATCGCCCAGGCGTGGAGTTGAGCAGTCACGACGCACTGGATCCCATCCACAGTTTGTTCAAGTTGCAAAGATCCGGAAGCGAACGCGACTCACTGGATCCCATCCATGAACCCCTGGACCGAACGTGCTGGATTTGATCCAGTGAATTGCGTGGAAGAAGCCTCCTGGATCTCTGCACACGCATCCGTCGGTGGCACCGCGCTCTATACACAGACTCCACCGATGCCTGATCCGGATTCCGGACCAATGCTTTAGACCACTCTAATCCACGTCGTGGTGGACCCCGAGCTACACTGTACTAGCAGTGATACACCGCAGCAATGAGACGACGTCGCATCGAATGGGCGTGACGTCAGCATGCAGCTTCACCCGTGTACATGCGCAGCTAAATTCACATGCACCAGTGCGAATCAAGCGAGACGTGTTACCAGAAGAAGGACAAAATTGATTATTCCAACACATACCGATTCAAAAATGGCGACCTGCTCCACCACTCGTCTGTCGTAACCTACGGAGGTCCAAGGCACTTGACCGTCCACTGCGCGACCGCGTCGGCGCTGCTCGTCGCCTGCACGAACGCGCGGTTCGGCGGGTCACCCGCCGCGCACTGGTTGCAGCGCGAGAGGTACAGTCCCGAGTCGCTCTTGAGGGCGATCTTTCCGTTCGCCAGCACTTCCACCGTCCACTGCGCTCGCGGCGTCGTGCGCCAGTCGGGGGTCTCCACGAACGCCGACTCGGCAAAATTGGCATTCGGGATGCAGTTGGTGCAGCGCGCGAGGAACATGTTGGTGTTGGACTTGAGCGCAATACGGCCCTCGTCGGCGCGCACGACTTGCCACTGAGCATACGGGGCGCCCTGAGGGTCGGCGACGTGAATTGTGGCAGACTCCGTGCGGAGACTCGCTCCTCGGACGCAGCCAGTGCAGCGAGCAAGGTAGAGACCGGCGTCGGACTGGAGTCCAATCATGCTGGAGGTACACGCGGTGATGGGGTTGGCAGGAGGCGCCGTCGTGGGAGCAGCCGTTGGTGCCGGTGTAGCCGTCGTGGGAGCAGGCGTTGGTGCCGGCGTGGCCGTCGTAGGATCAGGCGTTGGCGCCGGCGTAGCCGTCGTAGGAGCAGGGGTGACAGGCGTAGCCGTAGTTGGCGAAGGGGTCACCGGTGTCACAGTGGTGGGTGCCGGTGTCACTGGCTTGCCCGACGTCGGCGCAGGCGCTGGCGCTGTCGTCGTTGGAACGGGAGCTGGCGCCGTTGTCGTTGGGAGCGGGACAGGCTCGTCACCGCACGCCTTGCCACCGGCAGCGGTTCCCGTCAGCATCATCGCCGTGGCGATGGCAAAGCCGAAGACGGACTTGGTGGAGACCATGGTGCTGGTTGTCTGTCGATGTGGTCTTGACTGCGCAAGAAGGGGAATGAGGCACTCGGAGTTCCTGCCACACACCGACTGGCGGACGCTTCACGCGCAGAGTCCAGCTCGTCCAGAGGGAGCGACGGCTGTGGCAGCTCCGTTTGCTGGAACAGCAGCGCTGTGATGTCTCATCTGTGGACGATCGACCGTGTTCACCCGTGTGTCCACTGCGTGGACGCGCGTGTGTCCATCGCCAGCAACCTCTCGCACGACAGATCTGTTGTGTCCAGCAGCACAAAAATTCTGACTCACTTGATGTATCCATTCTGAGTGTCTGTGTCCAGTGACGTGCACAGAGACGAGGTGTTCGAGGCAAAGAGACAGAGCAACCAGAGGAACGCCAGCGTCGCGACGAACCCGATTGTCCCCTCGAGCAATCGAAAATCCACACTCGCAGAAAGAAACCATCGTGTGCTGCCGTCAGAGCATGGGCGAGTCGACTGCGAATCTGCTCTGCTCCATGCGCTGCATCCATCGCTGCAATTGACTTCGGATTCAGTCAGTCAGCGGATCCTGTGCCACAACCGGCTGGCAGCCGATGGGCTCCGGCTGCCGACTTTCAAACTGTCTACACACAGTACAGCACAGTATGTACTGAATCTACTGTCGAGTGGTGTGGAGCTGAACTGAACACTCCTTAGAAGCGATCCATGCTCGCGATCTAGAAGCACATGCCAGTCACTCACTCATCGCTTGATCGCACTTTACAGCATGGGAGTGAGTCTGACTCCCAGCGCCAGATCAAAGCAATTCCATGCGCCACACAACGCCCTGGAATGTAGAGCTCTGTGCATCTCGATACTCCGCACTACTTCACAAAGATGGAAAGATTCCCAAACGCACTGCACAATGATTCGCTTGCAGGGCCAAGGGAGGCGGCATTCGAGTTCAAGTGAGCAGTGTGAATATGGCGTGGACTGGGATGCCGTTTGCCACTTGCAGGTTTCAGGGCCATGAGCCTCGCCACCGCGACGACAACCAACAACGAAGCCGAGTACCACGGCCTGCTCATCGGCCTCCGCGCCGCCCTTGACCGCGGCTTACGCGACCTCGACGTTGTCGGTGACAGCGCTCTGACCATACGTCAGCTGCGATCGAACCGCCCTCCGAAGAGCGCTCACCTCAAAGCGTTGTACATCGATGCCCGACGCATGGCCGATCACTTGGACATCTCCCGCTGGTTCCACCACATCCGTGCCCACAACAAGATGGCCGACACGCTGGCCAATCTCGCCATGGACACACGATCCAGCTCGCAAGTCGACCACCCAACCCACCGCCCCGGTCACGCCCACCTCGCCACGCACCTCCAAGGCGATCTCACTCCCTGGCTCGCTCATCCCTCCGGTGGCCTGGTTGAGTTTACATTGTAGGATACCCAGTTATTGAGCACACACGTTGCGCTAATAGACTTCATTACCATCAAAAGAAGGTTTCAGGGCCACGGTGGTCCATGACTTCGACAAGCAGTGAAACAACCCTTGTGCTGATACATTTTGAGCGAACTGAGGACGCGGATGTGAGATGATGCGGGAATGAACGAGATAAAAACACACATTGCATTGCGGAAGCCTGTGTGCTGGGCTATGCATTGGCACCCCAGTCGCCTGGTGGTGGCGGCCTCATTCTCTCATCGACACGATCCCAACACGCGCGATCGCATCTCCAACCAACTCGATCATTTGTCCAACTTTAGACGCACGATCTGATTGCGCCCCACACTCATCAGCCGTCGCTGGACACCACCGGAATGACGGCAATGAATGGCTCCATGACCATCATTCCCAATCTCACGTTCAACGTGAACCTGACACGACATGCCCCAATTGCCAATCTCGCCAAGTCACTCGTCCGTTCGTTTCGTTTCGTTTCGTTTCCTTTTTTCATCACTTCCCAACGTGCGCTCTCGCAAGATGAGCTGCCCCATTCCTCACCACCAGCACCAGCACCACGCGTTCCCCAACGCAGAGCGCTCAGATGGCGCCTCCACCCGCGTATCGCCCACGTGGTCGCCACTGACGACGTTCCACACCGCCACCGCTGCCGGTGTCTTGGGGCTGAGCGTACCCATCCTGCTCCTCCGTAAGGGAACCGCTACGCACCGACGCATGGGGCGACTCTGGAGCGGCGCGATGGTGGCGACGTGTGTGTCATCGTACGGCATTCGTGAGCACAATGGCGGCTTCTCCTGGATCCATGGACTCTCGACGTTCTCTCTCGCTTCGCTAAGCGCCAGCATCTACTGCATCCGCCGCAAGAACGTCGTCGCGCACAAGCGTATCATGCACGGACTGCTCGTGGGCACCTTGGTCGCTGGGTTCTTTGCGGCCGCGACGCCCGGCAGACTACTTCATTCGCAGTTTATCCGCAAGTCTGCCTGAGCGCAGTGATGATAAGCCCAATGACTGTATACTATACCAATCCTTCATCCATTTCTCTTCGTTCCAGCAACAATTGCTCCTTGGCTGGCTCAAGCCGCTGCCGACGGCGCGTAGAGAATCCCTCCTAGGCGAACGCTCCAGCAATTGAGTACACAAGATGCGCCAATAGACTTCACCTTCAACAACAGCAACAATTGCGTTTATTCACAAGGTGTAGAGTATGCAAGCAAATGACTGGCTGGTTGTCCATTCTTCAAGACGCCACGCTGGAATGGCTTTACCAAGGTCGGCGCTGCGTCGGACCCACTCGAGACGACGACAGAGTCGCAGTGACGGCGAGCGCACTGGCCACCGCCGAGCCGACAAACCCAGCGCGCATGAGACGCAGATGCCGCCCCATGTTCTTGCGCTTGTCTTGGCGGATCAGGTACACACCCACGCCAGCAGTAGCGAGCGCCAGCGACGATGCGCCGCGGATGAGCCACGTCGTCCACGACGCTTGGGAGGCGTGGCGGTCGAGCAGCGTGAAGGACGTGATGGTCGTGGCGGCAAGAGACCCCATCCACACGCGGCCAAGCACGCGGTGCGACTGCGTGCCCTTGCGCATGAGGAGGATCGCAGCACCGAGACCGACGACCCCAACGGAGGCGACGGTGCGTCGTGCCGTCCAGTCGGGAGAGGACGCACACGCACGGCTGGAGTGGCCGGAAGACAGGGTGTACGCTGGATGTTGAGACGCCATGGATGCAGTGCTGGAGTACAGGAGTACAGTCGGTCGACGAGCTGATTGTCAAGAGGATTGAAGAGTGAGACCGCGCTGTGGTGAGATTCAGATTGAGTTTCGACCATTACAGAGTGATGGTCGCGACATTGAACTGGGCTGGACACCGACTCCACAGCATCATCACGTTGCCAGCTCACAAGGTGTTGATGACAATGTAACCGTTATGCGTAACCAAACGCACTGCACAATGATTCCGCTGCAGGACCAAGGGAGGCGGCATTCGAGTTCACGCGAGCTGTGTGAAATATCACGTGGACTGGGATGCCGTTTGCCATTTGCAGGTTTCAGGGCCACGGTGGTCCATGACTTCGACAAGCAGTGAAACAACCCTTGTGCTGATACATTTTGAGCGAACTGAGGACGCGGATGTGAGATGATGCGGGAATGAACGAGATAAAAACACACATTGCATTGCGGAAGCCTGTGTGCTGGGCTATGCATTGGCACCCCAGTCGCCTGGTGGTGGCGGCCTCATTCTCTCATCGACACGATCCCAACACGCGCGATCGCATCTCCAACCAACTCGATCATTTGTCCAACTTTAGACGCACGATCTGATTGCGCCCCACACTCATCAGCCGTCGCTGGACACCACCGGAATGACGGCAATGAATGGCTCCATGACCATCATTCCCAATCTCACGTTCAACGTGAACCTGACACGACATGCCCCAATTGCCAATCTCGCCAAGTCACTCGTCCGTTCGTTTCGTTTCGTTTCGTTTCCTTTTTTCATCACTTCCCAACGTGCGCTCTCGCAAGATGAGCTGCCCCATTCCTCACCACCAGCACCAGCACCACGCGTTCCCCAACGCAGAGCGCTCAGATGGCGCCTCCACCCGCGTATCGCCCACGTGGTCGCCACTGACGACGTTCCACACCGCCACCGCTGCCGGTGTCTTGGGGCTGAGCGTACCCATCCTGCTCCTCCGTAAGGGAACCGCTACGCACCGACGCATGGGGCGACTCTGGAGCGGCGCGATGGTGGCGACGTGTGTGTCATCGTACGGCATTCGTGAGCACAATGGCGGCTTCTCCTGGATCCATGGACTCTCGACGTTCTCTCTCGCTTCGCTAAGCGCCAGCATCTACTGCATCCGCCGCAAGAACGTCGTCGCGCACAAGCGTATCATGCACGGACTGCTCGTGGGCACCTTGGTCGCTGGGTTCTTTGCGGCCGCGACGCCCGGCAGACTACTTCATTCGCAGTTTATCCGCAAGTCTGCCTGAGCGCAGTGATGATAAGCCCAATGACTGTATACTATACCAATCCTTCATCCATTTCTCTTCGTTCCAGCAACAATTGCTCCTTGGCTGGCTCAAGCCGCTGCCGACGGCGTAGAGAATCCCTCCTAGGCGAACGCTCCAGCAATTGAGTACACAAGATGCGCCAATAGACTTCACCTTCAACAACAGCAACAATTGCGTTTATTCACAAGGTGTAGAGTATGCAAGCAAATGACTGGCTGGTTGTCCATTCTTCAAGACGCCACGCTGGAATGGCTTTACCAAGGTCGGCGCTGCGTCGGACCCACTCGAGACGACGACAGAGTCGCAGTGACGGCGAGCGCACTGGCCACCGCCGAGCCGACAAACCCAGCGCGCATGAGACGCAGATGCCGCCCCATGTTCTTGCGCTTGTCTTGGCGGATCAGGTACACACCCACGCCAGCAGTAGCGAGCGCCAGCGACGATGCGCCGCGGATGAGCCACGTCGTCCACGACGCTTGGGAGGCGTGGCGGTCGAGCAGCGTGAAGGACGTGATGGTCGTGGCGGCAAGAGACCCCATCCACACGCGGCCAAGCACGCGGTGCGACTGCGTGCCCTTGCGCATGAGGAGGATCGCAGCACCGAGACCGACGACCCCAACGGAGGCGACGGTGCGTCGTGCCGTCCAGTCGGGAGAGGACGCACACGCACGGCTGGAGTGGCCGGAAGACAGGGTGTACGCTGGATGTTGAGACGCCATGGATGCAGTGCTGGAGTACAGGAGTACAGTCGGTCGACGAGCTGATTGTCAAGAGGATTGAAGAGTGAGACCGCGCTGTGGTGAGATTCAGATTGAGTTTCGACCATTACAGAGTGATGGTCGCGACATTGAACTGGGCTGGACACCGACTCCACAGCATCATCACGTTGCCAGCTCACAAGGTGTTGATGACAATGTAACCGTTATGCGTAACCAAACGCACTGCACAATGATTCCGCTGCAGGACCAAGGGAGGCGGCATTCGAGTTCACGCGAGCTGTGTGAAATATCACGTGGACTGGGATGCCGTTTGCCATTTGCAGGTTTCAGGGCCACGGTGGTCCATGACTTCGACAAGCAGTGAAAAACCCTTGTGCTGATACATTTTGAGCGAACTGAGGACGCGGATGTGAGATGATGCGGGAATGAACGAGATAAAAACACACATTGCATTGCGGAAGCCTGTGTGCTGGGCTATGCATTGGCACCCCAGTCGCCTGGTGGTGGCGGCCTCATTCTCTCATCGACACGATCCCAACACGCGCGATCGCATCTCCAACCAACTCGATCATTTGTCCAACTTTAGACGCACGATCTGATTGCGCCCCACACTCATCAGCCGTCGCTGGACACCACCGGAATGACGGCAATGAATGGCTCCATGACCATCATTCCCAATCTCACGTTCAACGTGAACCTGACACGACATGCCCCAATTGCCAATCTCGCCAAGTCACTCGTCCGTTCGTTTCGTTTCGTTTCGTTTCCTTTTTTCATCACTTCCCAACGTGCGCTCTCGCAAGATGAGCTGCCCCATTCCTCACCACCAGCACCAGCACCACGCGTTCCCCAACGCAGAGCGCTCAGATGGCGCCTCCACCCGCGTATCGCCCACGTGGTCGCCACTGACGACGTTCCACACCGCCACCGCTGCCGGTGTCTTGGGGCTGAGCGTACCCATCCTGCTCCTCCGTAAGGGAACCGCTACGCACCGACGCATGGGGCGACTCTGGAGCGGCGCGATGGTGGCGACGTGTGTGTCATCGTACGGCATTCGTGAGCACAATGGCGGCTTCTCCTGGATCCATGGACTCTCGACGTTCTCTCTCGCTTCGCTAAGCGCCAGCATCTACTGCATCCGCCGCAAGAACGTCGTCGCGCACAAGCGTATCATGCACGGACTGCTCGTGGGCACCTTGGTCGCTGGGTTCTTTGCGGCCGCGACGCCCGGCAGACTACTTCATTCGCAGTTTATCCGCAAGTCTGCCTGAGCGCAGTGATGATAAGCCCAATGACTGTATACTATACCAATCCTTCATCCATTTCTCTTCGTTCCAGCAACAATTGCTCCTTGGCTGGCTCAAGCCGCTGCCGACGGCGTAGAGAATCCCTCCTAGGCGAACGCTCCAGCAATTGAGTACACAAGATGCGCCAATAGACTTCACCTTCAACAACAGCAACAATTGCGTTTATTCACAAGGTGTAGAGTATGCAAGCAAATGACTGGCTGGTTGTCCATTCTTCAAGACGCCACGCTGGAATGGCTTTACCAAGGTCGGCGCTGCGTCGGACCCACTCGAGACGACGACAGAGTCGCAGTGACGGCGAGCGCACTGGCCACCGCCGAGCCGACAAACCCAGCGCGCATGAGACGCAGATGCCGCCCCATGTTCTTGCGCTTGTCTTGGCGGATCAGGTACACACCCACGCCAGCAGTAGCGAGCGCCAGCGACGATGCGCCGCGGATGAGCCACGTCGTCCACGACGCTTGGGAGGCGTGGCGGTCGAGCAGCGTGAAGGACGTGATGGTCGTGGCGGCAAGAGACCCCATCCACACGCGGCCAAGCACGCGGTGCGACTGCGTGCCCTTGCGCATGAGGAGGATCGCAGCACCGAGACCGACGACCCCAACGGAGGCGACGGTGCGTCGTGCCGTCCAGTCGGGAGAGGACGCACACGCACGGCTGGAGTGGCCGGAAGACAGGGTGTACGCTGGATGTTGAGACGCCATGGATGCAGTGCTGGAGTACAGGAGTACAGTCGGTCGACGAGCTGATTGTCAAGAGGATTGAAGAGTGAGACCGCGCTGTGGTGAGATTCAGATTGAGTTTCGACCATTACAGAGTGATGGTCGCGACATTGAACTGGGCTGGACACCGACTCCACAGCATCATCACGTTGCCAGCTCACAAGGTGTTGATGACAATGTAACCGTTATGCGTAACCAAACGCACTGCACAATGATTCCGCTGCAGGACCAAGGGAGGCGGCATTCGAGTTCACGCGAGCTGTGTGAAATATCACGTGGACTGGGATGCCGTTTGCCATTTGCAGGTTTCAGGGCCACGGTGGTCCATGACTTCGACAAGCAGTGAAACAACCCTTGTGCTGATACATTTTGAGCGAACTGAGGACGCGGATGTGAGATGATGCGGGAATGAACGAGATAAAAACACACATTGCATTGCGGAAGCCTGTGTGCTGGGCTATGCATTGGCACCCCAGTCGCCTGGTGGTGGCGGCCTCATTCTCTCATCGACACGATCCCAACACGCGCGATCGCATCTCCAACCAACTCGATCATTTGTCCAACTTTAGACGCACGATCTGATTGCGCCCCACACTCATCAGCCGTCGCTGGACACCACCGGAATGACGGCAATGAATGGCTCCATGACCATCATTCCCAATCTCACGTTCAACGTGAACCTGACACGACATGCCCCAATTGCCAATCTCGCCAAGTCACTCGTCCGTTCGTTTCGTTTCGTTTCGTTTCCTTTTTTCATCACTTCCCAACGTGCGCTCTCGCAAGATGAGCTGCCCCATTCCTCACCACCAGCACCAGCACCACGCGTTCCCCAACGCAGAGCGCTCAGATGGCGCCTCCACCCGCGTATCGCCCACGTGGTCGCCACTGACGACGTTCCACACCGCCACCGCTGCCGGTGTCTTGGGGCTGAGCGTACCCATCCTGCTCCTCCGTAAGGGAACCGCTACGCACCGACGCATGGGGCGACTCTGGAGCGGCGCGATGGTGGCGACGTGTGTGTCATCGTACGGCATTCGTGAGCACAATGGCGGCTTCTCCTGGATCCATGGACTCTCGACGTTCTCTCTCGCTTCGCTAAGCGCCAGCATCTACTGCATCCGCCGCAAGAACGTCGTCGCGCACAAGCGTATCATGCACGGACTGCTCGTGGGCACCTTGGTCGCTGGGTTCTTTGCGGCCGCGACGCCCGGCAGACTACTTCATTCGCAGTTTATCCGCAAGTCTGCCTGAGCGCAGTGATGATAAGCCCAATGACTGTATACTATACCAATCCTTCATCCATTTCTCTTCGTTCCAGCAACAATTGCTCCTTGGCTGGCTCAAGCCGCTGCCGACGGCGTAGAGAATCCCTCCTAGGCGAACGCTCCAGCAATTGAGTACACAAGATGCGCCAATAGACTTCACCTTCAACAACAGCAACAATTGCGTTTATTCACAAGGTGTAGAGTATGCAAGCAAATGACTGGCTGGTTGTCCATTCTTCAAGACGCCACGCTGGAATGGCTTTACCAAGGTCGGCGCTGCGTCGGACCCACTCGAGACGACGACAGAGTCGCAGTGACGGCGAGCGCACTGGCCACCGCCGAGCCGACAAACCCAGCGCGCATGAGACGCAGATGCCGCCCCATGTTCTTGCGCTTGTCTTGGCGGATCAGGTACACACCCACGCCAGCAGTAGCGAGCGCCAGCGACGATGCGCCGCGGATGAGCCACGTCGTCCACGACGCTTGGGAGGCGTGGCGGTCGAGCAGCGTGAAGGACGTGATGGTCGTGGCGGCAAGAGACCCCATCCACACGCGGCCAAGCACGCGGTGCGACTGCGTGCCCTTGCGCATGAGGAGGATCGCAGCACCGAGACCGACGACCCCAACGGAGGCGACGGTGCGTCGTGCCGTCCAGTCGGGAGAGGACGCACACGCACGGCTGGAGTGGCCGGAAGACAGGGTGTACGCTGGATGTTGAGACGCCATGGATGCAGTGCTGGAGTACAGGAGTACAGTCGGTCGACGAGTTGGTTGTCAAGAGGATTGAAGAGTGAGACCGCGTTGTGGTGAGATTCAGATTGAGTTTCGACCATTACAGAGTGATGGTCGCGACATTGAACTGGGCTGGACACCGACTCCACAGCATCATCACGTCGCCAGCTCACAAGGTGTTGATGCCAATGTAACCGTTATGCGTAACTTCTGTATCCATTGTCCTCTAACCGCGGTCCTTCCTCATCAATCAGATCTTGGACGGCGTGAAGGTCTTGGAGATAGACAGCGGGATCGGTGGCATGTTCATGAGCTCGGCGTCTTCTCGCTCAAAGAGCTGGCGGCGGTGCGCCCGCAGCAGCGCCTTCATGCTCTCCTGGTCGTCCTCGTCCGCCGTCACGCGGAGCCGGATCTCCTTGCGACGCGGTGGCGCGTCCAGTTGCTCCAGGTTGAGCACCTCAAAGTAGCCAGCGTGTGAGAGCTGCTCCTTGTGCTTGTGCAGGCGGTAGACCGCGATCTCGACCTCTAGCGAGTACTTCCTGCCAAAACGGTCACAGTGCAGTGCAGTCAGAAGGAATAGAAACGGACAGAAGCTCCAAGACACCACCTACTTGACGCGACAGACGCGCGCGCGGATGCTGATGACATCGCTCAGACGGATCGGCAGCTTGAAGTACACGCGGTTCATCGCGATCGTGACCATGAACTGGTTCTGCGTGAAGCGTCTCGCGCAGTACAGCGCCGCTCGATCCTATGGACAGCGCACGACGTCAGACACTCGTGTACGCAGACCACGCGCGAACGCTCAGGAGCCATCGCACCATCCAGTCGAGCAGCACGCCTCCAAAGACGTTGCGGTGCAGGTTCGCGTGCTTGACGAGGAACGGATGCCTCGTCTCCACGATCGTATCCTGGATGTTGACGAGCGGCACGCTGCTGTCACCGTCGTCTGACGCCTCGGGCTCACTCGGGATCATGTCGCGCGTCACGCGATCCATCGACGCCACCTCCTCTTGGCTCGCGCGCCAGCGAGCGCTGAGCTCCTTGCGCTGCACAGCGAGTTCTCGAAGTCTCTCACACTCCTGAGGTCGCTGCGGGTCGAAGAGCATCGGCAGCCCCTTCAGGGGTCGTCCATTGGCGTCGACGACGACAAACGTCGCGACAGCGTTGTGCGTGAGCTCGAAGCGCCCGGTCACGAGCTCCTGCCGGTAGACGCTGACCTGGTTTATTGTTTCATAGCGAACTTACACTCGGTCGGTCCTTCAGCCATTTGCTTTTGTTTGCCTGTTCGTACCTGCGCAGCGATGGACGAGTTGCTGACGCTGAGCGCGCGGCCCTCGAGACGCACAAAATCACCGTGGAAGACTGGACGCAGCATTCGAAACGTGTCGAAGGCGACAGTTACGACGTTCTGCTTCGCCACACTGCACTCTGTTCGTCAGAGGCGAGCGCTGCCATCTTCAAACCAAAGCAAACGCTGAGCCACGTACTACCAGCAGACCTCGGCGGCGAGCTGGTCGATGAGCTTGAGGATCGGCCCCGACCCAAGCAGCTTGCCCTTGAGCGCCTCATTGCCCTGTCGGCATACACAGAGTCAGTACGTGGTAGTTAACGAGAGGCGCATTCGGGTCCCATCGACGCGCGTACAATCACTGCTGCGTGGGCGGCGCGCGTCGCCTCGCGGGGGATCTCGGGCTCCATGTTGCTGTCGGGTGTCGGCAACGGACAGCAGCAGCTCTCACGTCAGCGAGATGACGTCGTGGAAGCGTAACCTCGATTTCATTGGCCCAAATCCATTTATTACAGCCAATCATGATCTCCGTCTCACCAATCGTCATAAGCGCTGTATTCGCGCCATGACAGTACGCCACTTCAACATGAGCTCTTCTTCCTGGCGACCGCGATGTGCGCATGCGCAGGGATCGCGAAGGGCCTGCTCCACAGCGGATGCTGCGTTGGCGCGGGCGCAGTGTCCACAGAGAACACGGGTGCACTGGCGTCCAGCGGGTCTCGGCCGTCGACCACGAGCTGGCAGTAGTGGAGGATGCACTGCTGGACTGCGACGCGCTGCTTGGTCTTGAGCATGGCCGCGAGGATGCCGTTGTCCAGCATCGCCACCACGAACTCCTCTCCACGCTGGAAGCAGAACGGATGCGAGACTGTGTGGACCACGACGTCCGTGAAGCCGCACTCCTGACGCCATTTCTCATAACAGTGCCCCGAAGTAATCACGTGCTTGACTGACTGGTGCCGCTTGTTTCAAGGCCGACTTGTCGATAATCAGAGCGACGGTCGCTGCTTCCACCAGGCGATAGACGGCTGCCTCAGACAGTCACTCCCAGAGAAAACGATCGGCAGCGGCAAGTTCGCAACCCTTGAAGCGTACAAGCTCAAACAGATCTGCAACACGTATTTGCTTCACTACCTCCCCCAAATGGTCCACGACGGCACAGTGAACGTGAACGATCTACATGCCCGCTACACGGGAATAAGGGAGGACGGAGTGCCGGAAGCGACCAAGTATGATGAAATCGTCGAACACATCTGGTCGGCGTACTCAATCCCCGCCGGAACGGCGATACCAAGAGAGCACTGGAGCGGAGCCGAAGAAATCTTTGGAATGGTGTGGTATCTTCGCGAACCTCTGTTCGTGATCGGAGCTGACGCACACGTGCAAGTCTACATGGTGGAACAAGCGGACGCGCGCTTCGATTACGACGAGTGCATGTCCATTCTCACACCAAGCGACACAGGCGCGTGGGCCTTCCTTCAAACGTTGATCAACCACCAAGTGATCTGCGTGAAGCGTCTCGCGCAGTACAGCGCCGCTCGATCCTATGGACAGCGCACGACGTCAGACACTCGTGTACGCAGACCACGCGCGAACGCTCAGGAGCCATCGCACCATCCAGTCGAGCAGCACGCCTCCAAAGACGTTGCGGTGCAGGTTCGCGTGCTTGACGAGGAACGGATGCCTCGTCTCCACGATCGTATCCTGGATGTTGACGAGCGGCACGCTGCTGTCACCGTCGTCTGACGCCTCGGGCTCACTCGGGATCATGTCGCGCGTCACGCGATCCATCGACGCCACCTCCTCTTGGCTCGCGCGCCAGCGAGCGCTGAGCTCCTTGCGCTGCACAGCGAGTTCTCGAAGTCTCTCACACTCCTGAGGTCGCTGCGGGTCGAAGAGCATCGGCAGCCCCTTCAGGGGTCGTCCATTGGCGTCGACGACGACAAACGTCGCGACAGCGTTGTGCGTGAGCTCGAAGCGCCCGGTCACGAGCTCCTGCCGGTAGACGCTGACCTGGTTTATTGTTTCATAGCGAACTTACACTCGGTCGGTCCTTCAGCCATTTGCTTTTGTTTGCCTGTTCGTACCTGCGCAGCGATGGACGAGTTGCTGACGCTGAGCGCGCGGCCCTCGAGACGCACAAAATCACCGTGGAAGACTGGACGCAGCATTCGAAACGTGTCGAAGGCGACAGTTACGACGTTCTGCTTCGCCACACTGCACTCTGTTCGTCAGAGGCGAGCGCTGCCATCTTCAAACCAAAGCAAACGCTGAGCCACGTACTACCAGCAGACCTCGGCGGCGAGCTGGTCGATGAGCTTGAGGATCGGCCCCGACCCAAGCAGCTTGCCCTTGAGCGCCTCATTGCCCTGTCGGCATACACAGAGTCAGTACGTGGTAGTTAACGAGAGGCGCATTCGGGTCCCATCGACGCGCGTACAATCACTGCTGCGTGGGCGGCGCGCGTCGCCTCGCGGGGGATCTCGGGCTCCATGTTGCTGTCGGGTGTCGGCAACGGACAGCAGCAGCTCTCACGTCAGCGAGATGACGTCGTGGAAGCGTAACCTCGATTTCATTGGCCCAAATCCATTTATTACAGCCAATCATGATCTCCGTCTCACCAATCGTCATAAGCGCTGTATTCGCGCCATGACAGTACGCCACTTCAACATGAGCTCTTCTTCCTGGCGACCGCGATGTGCGCATGCGCAGGGATCGCGAAGGGCCTGCTCCACAGCGGATGCTGCGTTGGCGCGGGCGCAGTGTCCACAGAGAACACGGGTGCACTGGCGTCCAGCGGGTCTCGGCCGTCGACCACGAGCTGGCAGTAGTGGAGGATGCACTGCTGGACTGCGACGCGCTGCTTGGTCTTGAGCATGGCCGCGAGGATGCCGTTGTCCAGCATCGCCACCACGAACTCCTCTCCACGCTGGAAGCAGAACGGATGCGAGACTATGTGGACCACGACGTCCGTGAAGCCGCACTCCTCCAGCTCTTCCTGGAACGTCGCGGCCACAACCGTGCGGTTCACATGCGGCGTGAGCATCTTGGCGGGGTCGTCCGCGGCGCTGTAGTCGGTGGCATCCGGCGCGTGCTGCATGACGTAGTGGAGGATGCGCATGTTGTGGCTCGTCGCGTCCCAGCTTGTCGCCAGCAGGTGGCCGCTCGGACGCAGCACACGCAGCGCAGAGCGCCAGGCCGCGACCCGGTCCGGAAAGAGGAAGATGCCAAAGTTGGACAGCACGACGTCAAACGTTTCGTCCGCGAGGCCTTCAAGCGTGTGGCCGTCGACCACGCGGCACGTGATGCGATCACTGGCGCTCAGACGGCGGAGCTTGGCGTCGAGCCGCGCGATCATGCCCGACGAGTAGTCGGTCGCAGTGACCGTGAAGCCCCACTCGATCGCGGCTGCGATCGCCAGCGCCCCAGTGCCACAAGCGACGTCCAGGAGCTCCCGCGGCGATGTGGACGCTGGTGCGTCTCTTTCTCCGCCGGGCAGCAGCGCCGCCAGCGTGAAGGCGTCGCGGCCCCAGAGCGTCGTCGCGCGCTCAAAGATCTGCTCGTACTGCAGCGCGTGCGCGTCCCACGCAGCAGACGTCGCCAGCTTCTCCGCCATCTCTCGTGTGTGGTGCGTTCGTCGGTGTCGGTCTTGAGCGGCGAATTGAGGAATAATGGGCGACGACATCCGAGCACCAACAAGCGACGAGCCCAACACCGGACCGAACAGTTATATCAGTGGATACATACCGTAATCATATCTGTCGGGAAGAACACCACTACTGATAGAAGGTATCGTTACTCCTCTGAGTCGAGTCGCCTGATTCCTCGCGTGCTGCTGTCGTAACAGCCAATCACGATGACCGAGTCGACGCTAGCAAGCGCCCCCACCGCCTCCGTCGGAACATTGGCATTGGCGTTGGTATTGGCATCCGCATGGCGACGACGCGCAAGCCGACGGCACCGCTGCTGCCTCCGCTGACGCTGGTCGCGGCGGCGTGTCGTGCGGCGCCGGCGCTGCGCCGCAGCCGCGACGTGGACGTGCTGGCGGCGCGCATCAGCACGTTCCTGGACGTGACGCCGTTCGTGACGCCGCTGAGCGCCGTGCAGTCGGGCAGTCTCGTGCTGCTGCGCCGCGTCATGATCCTCATGACCGTCGGCGGCACCTGCGACCACGTGCCGCGCGCCTTCTGGATGCAGTTCGACCTCACGATCCTCAGCGACGCGCCGCCGACCTCGACGCTGCACGCAGACGTCCACACCCGAGCGCCGCTGCCGCCGCCATCCGCATCCGCATCCGCATCCACGTCCGCATCCGCATCCGCATCCGCATCCTCGTCCTCCTCTGCATCCGCATCTACATCCACATCCACGACGCTGACGGGTGACCGGCGCACGCAGTGGCTCGCGCAGGCCGTCGAGGAGGCCGCGCGGGAGAACCGCCTGGACATGCTGCAGTGCATGTACTCGTTCCATCGCGCCGTGTTCCCTCGGTCGCCGGCCATCGCCGTGCGCGCCGCCGAGCGCGGTCACCTGGCGGTGCTGCAGTGGCTGCGCAAGCACCGCGTCGTGCCGCTGCTACCGGCGACCGTGCGCGCCGCCGTGGAGCACGGCCACGTCGCGGTCGTCGAGTGGCTGCGCGCGCCGCCGCTGCGCGTCGCGTGGCCCGAACCGCCGGCCGTCGGCTTCCTCGCCGCCAAGAACGGCCACCTCGACATGGTGCAGTGGCTGCACCGCCACGCGCGCGACGCGCTGTCGTCGCTGACCGTCACGTTCGCGGCCGAGCGCGGGCACCTCGAGATGCTGCAGTTTCTCGAGCGCGACTGCGGGCTCGCGGGCAACCACGTGACGACGACCGCGACGGCCGCCAAGGGCCACGTCGCCGTGCTGCGGCACCTGCACGAGCGCTCGCTCGCGCCCTTCAACTCGGACGCGTTCGTCGGCGCCGCGCTCGGCGGCCACGTCGCCGTGCTCGACTTCCTCACGACGCGGCGCCTCGCGACCCCCGACGCGCTCGCCGCGCACGCCGCCGCGCAGGAAGGACACCTCGCGGTGCTGCAGTGGCTGCACGCGCACGAGCACGACCGCAGCGTCGCGATGCCGCCGCGCGACGCGCTGTGGACGCCCAAGGTCATGCGCGAGGCCTGCGTCAACGGCCATTTGGACATCGTGCAGTGGCTGCACGACGTGCAGCGCCTCGACGTGCTGCGCGACCGCCTCGACGACGTCGCCGTGCGCGGACACCTCGCCGTGCTGCAGTACCTTCAGCGGCGGCACCGCGTGGCTGCGCGGCTCAGCAGCGACACGCTCGTGCAGGTCGCGGCCAACGGCCACCTCCCAGTGCTGCAGTGGGCGCTGGCGTCCTCACCACAAGGGCGACGCCGACGGCAACAACGCAAGGACAACGGCAGAGCAGGCAGCGGTGCAGGCGCCGCCCCGATCCCACGCGAGGCGTTCATCGAAGCCGCACGCGCCGGCCACGTGGACGTGTTGCGCTGGCTGCGTCCGTACATGGAGCGCCAGCCGCAGTGCACGGTGCCGCTGGCAGCGGCGCTCGAGGCGGCCGCGACCCGTGGCCACACGGCGGTCGTGCGGTGGCTCGTGGCGCTCATGGAGACCCGGCTGTGGCCGCGACTCGCGACAGGACGCGAGCGCCGGGAGCGCGTCCGCGCACAGTTCGCCGCGATGACGGCGACGGCGCAGCACCTCGCGGCGACGCACGGACACCTGCGGCTCGTGCTGTGGCTGCGCGGCCACCGCGTGTGGGAGACCAACGACCAGGAGGAGGAGGAGGAGGAGGACGCCAGCAATCGTTAATTAAACATCACTTAGAACTCGCAATTGTCGTCGGGATCCACCTCGTCTTGGAAGCCGCTGGGCAGCAGGTCAAAGTACAGCGCCTTGTCCACGCGCAGCGCCGTGAGCAGCCCCGCGCCGTTGGCCGTCGACCGCTCAAGCGCCGCGATCGCGTCGCGCACGCTCATGGACGCGAGGACGTCGACCGCGAGTCCCGAGAACTCGCTGAACTTTTGCACGCGGAACTGCCGCGCGGCGCGAGCGACCGTGACGCCGTCGGCGGCGCTGACCTCGTGCGCGCGGTCCACGACGCTCGCCGCGACCTCCGAGTCGGACGTCATGCTACGGCGGTTCCAGTTCGCGGAGCCCAGCGACAGGAAGACGTCGTCCACGACCAGCGCCTTCGTGTGCACGTACAGCTCGAGCTCGGGGCGTGGCGTCAGTGCGAGCACGCGGTCGGGAAACGCCGCCACGAGCGGCTGCAGCATGTCGTACAGCAGCTTCTCGTAGCCCGCGACAGCCGTGCTGAGCTCGGGCCGCTGCGTGACCACCACGAGCGCCTGCAGCCCCGCACGCAGTCGCTCGAGCAGCGCGGCCTGCAGCTCCGGCACCAGCACGAAGAACTGGTCCTCGATGTAGACAAAGTTGCGTGCACGCTTGATGGCCTTGAGCCGAGCGGCCAGCACCGACCGCTCGCCGCGCGGCGCCAGCGCGTACGCGGTCTTGCAGCTGTACGTGCGCACGATCTGCACGGTCGCCGAGCCGTTGACCCCCTGGAGAAAACGGGAAGACGGTGGCACCGCCAGCGTCGCGTCGGCGGTGCTGAGCTTCGGGTTCGAGAACTCGAGCAGCGCCTCCTGCGCGCGCAACGGCGGCGCGTGGTCATTCCAGCGGCCAACGAAGTTGGCAGCGACGTCGGCGACCGCAGCGCCGCGCAGCCGCAGCGACGCGTCGATCCATCCGTCGTGCGACCGCGCGAGGTGCCGTGAGCGGCGCACGGCGCTCGCGTTGTGCTGCTTCGTGTCCCAGCGGTCGCCCGTGAGGTCAATGCCGCCGACGAACGCGACGGCGTCCGTCGCAGACGCCAGCACGATGGTCTTCTGGTGGTGCGACGACGTCGCGTACGGCAGGCGGTTGTCAAAGAGGCAGATGCCGGTGTCGTGCGCGTTGATCCACTGCTGCAGCGCCACGTTCGCTGTGTAGCGCAGCACGTTCGTCCACAGCAGTGCGCGCACACGGACGCCGCGGTCCATTGCGGCGCCGAAGCGCGCCTTGAACGTCGACTGCGGCCAGTCTGGCTGCAGCGGGCGGAACGGCACGTCGTCGAGCTCCCACGCCGTGAGGAACACGGTCGCGTTGGTACGAGCCTCGAGCGCGTCCAAGTCGTCGGCCACGGACGAGAAGAAGCGGTCGGTGGACGTGAGCAGCTGCACCTCGTTGCCGTCGGTCCAGCGCTGCAGGTCGGGGCGCGCGATGCCGTTACGCGACGCCACGATCTCGTCGGTGGTCAGCAGCCAGTCTTCGGGCTCTAGCAGCGGCTGCACGAACGGCTCCGACGCGAGCGCACGCTCGACTCGCAGCGAGCCTGAGCCAACGATCGGCTCGCACTGTAGACGGAGAAAGCTGTACGCACAGAGGTCGCAGGGCTCGCAGAGACAGCGCGCGGAAAGCGCCGCGGACCAACTGTGGATGGGCTTGCACTCGACCGTCGTCGCGCCGTCGACAGCCAACGCTGCCACTCTCACGCACACGAGCAGCGTAATCGCGAGCGTGAGCAGCGCATGACAGCAGTGGGGAGAGAGCGATCGCTGCCTGGAGCAGGACGCCAGCACCATGCTCTGCGTGCGCGGGACGCCAAAGGATCAATGGCAGGCGCAGAGATCCAGAGGTCTCGAGGGATCAGGCAGGACCTCTTCAAGGGAGGCAAGCAGCCAACGGCGGCATATTTGATGGAAAAGCTACCATCATTCCTTGACGGAATGATGGATGTCATGTTTTTACGATGTATCCACACGTCAAACCGACCGTGTAAAATGATCTGAATCTCTATATCACTTGGTGTCCCGCAGCGACGCGAGGATGTTCTCGACCTGGTCGCAGTTGTCTTCGACCAGCTCACGGCCGTCAGTTTCGATGATCTCCCCGTCCGCGTTCACGAAGACGAGCATCGGGACGCCCATGATGCCCAGTCGCTTGCCGATCGCAGCCTTGAGGTCTCGCTTCGGGAACGGCAGCGCCAGCCACGGCATCTCCGCAAAGTACTCGTCAAACTGCTCCTGCGTCTTGTCGTACGACACAAAGACGATCTCCAGGTCGTCGTGCGCGCGTCGGATCTCTTCGTAGACTCGTGCGAGCATGGGCGTGAACTCGCGGCACGGCGGGCACCAGTGCGCCGAGAAGTAGAGCCCAATGAACGCCTTCTGGGCGAGTGCTTCCTGCGTAGACTCGAAGCCGTCGCGGCGTTGGAGCTGGTTCTCGAGCAGCGCTTCCATGATTGTGGTGAACGAACGGGTGCGTGGTATGTGGCAAATGGCCGAATGACAAAGGTGGGAAATCGTTTGTTGGTCGGCAGCAGGCAGGAGGGACTCACGTGTCACCTTGGGTTACAAATCTCATGGACATGGCAGCCATCTATCACACTTGAATATTGTATATGTCAGAGTTCTGACATCTGCCCGCGATCTTGGACCTTTTGTCAGCTAGAGGTCATCTCTTGTTGTATATATTCAGCGAGATGTTGGGGACGGGATGTCATGTTCACTGTTGTTGGGAGAGATTCTACTCTGGGTATACATTATGCAAAAGGTTAGGGACGAGTTGTCATGTTCACGTAGATAGTAAATTGTGTGAGCCACAATAATATAGGTCCATGGTCCTATTTGAAGTATACGGTAAGGTGGAACGATATGTTGTACACCAAATAAACGCGACGACGGATGCCGCCCCACAGCTTCAACATGGTGGAAGGAGGAAGCACACGATGACGGCTTTGAGACAGTCCGTCTTCCAGACAGCGCAGGAAGAATGTCCGCTCAATTGATGGCGAAGCATGTTGTGGGTCAAGCGCTGATGTAATTTGTGGTGCCAGACGACGCCATTCAAACATACAGAAAGATCGATCGAGACGGACGATTCTCCGTCCGCAGCGATCCACCTGAAACTGACTGCGACCGAAAGATGCGACGATCGAAATACACGTCCTGCCGCCGTCATGAGGAGCGCTGACGCGTCTTTCCCAGGAGCAACAGCTCAGAGGATGAGATTCCAATTCGGGCGACGGCCAGCGTCCTGACCACAGGACGTGACACGCGCGACGCCCCACTTCCTCACCGACACGAAGAAGAGCAAGCAGCCGAAGAGATCGATGGTAGAAAAACCGACAAGAACATCGATACCGATGGACGAAGCCACCCTCGCGAAAGTGCATGCCAACATCGCCAGAGATGCTGACAGAGCTCGGAGACAGGTCAGCTTGCGTTAGTGGCTATCTTTGACAGGGGAAACGCTCACAAAGGCAGGAGATACTAGAAAGAAAACTGGCCTCTCCACGAAGCCATCAAGAGGCGCTCGGAAGAGAAAGCTCTCGAACTGATCGCCGCTGGCGCTCGCATCGATGAGGCAAATGAGGTCCGGCTGCTTTGCTATCTGGGTGGCAGCGCTTATGCGAGTGATCCACGAACAATGTGACTGTATGTAGGACGGCGACACACCGCTTCACCTGGCAGCGAAGGAAAACTTGACCGACTTGGCTCAGACGCTGATCGCGTCAGGTGCGCGAATTGACGCGATCAACACGGTGCGAGTAGCGCTGGAGACTGGCAACGTGCGTGGATGTGAGTGAACTGAACGAGCCAACGCATCGATGACAGGTGGGAGAGACGCCGCTTCACATAGCAGCGTGGCGCGGCGCCAATGACATTGTCGTTGCGCTTTTATCTGCTGGTGCTTGCGTCGACGCTCAGGCAAAGGTACGTGCGTGTTGTTTGGTGTGAGTTCGTCTGCGTAGAGATCTAGTGACAGCACGCTTTGGCGCACGCTAGGATGGCGAGACGCCGCTGCATATGGTCGCAATAAGGGGTTCACTGGCGACCTGCGAGGCGCTGCTGGCTGCTGGTGCGTGTGTGGATGCGCAGGACGAGGTATGGCACTGCCCGGTGACTGTTCTGGGGATGGGTGATTGATGTTTTTGCGGAATAGCGTGGATATAGACCGCTCCATCGTGCTGCAGTAAAGGGAAATAGTGCCATGGCAGCTATGATGATCGCTGCTGGCGCTCGCGTGGATTCTCGCGCACACGAGGCTTTCGAAAACGGCCATGAGATTGGCACGACGCCACTTCATTTAGCTGCGCTGAACAATAGGATCGACGTAATGGAGGTGCTGATCAATGCTGGTGCTTCCATCAACGCTTTCGATGAGGTAAGTCGGGATCGCTGCGTCTGATTGAATGCAAAGATGATCTCATCAAGCATGCTTTGTCGTGGAAGCGGGGTGACACGCCTCTGGCGATTGCGATATCGAGCGAACGCGATGAAGTGGAAGCGACTCTTGAAGCTATTCGACTCCTGATCGCGAGTGGGGCTGCACTTCCTCCCTCACAGTCGAGTCCCGACGAAGTGCTGGCGAACTACTGGGAGGCCGCGGCCGGTTGGGCAGATCAGCGCGAGCGCGGCATCGAGCTCACGCCTCTTCCGATCGAGGTCTACGAACGTGGCGCTGACGATATCCGCGCCTACTTCAAGTCTCTCACCCACCAGATAGCAGAACAGTCTTCTGGCGATACGAATGCACTGGTGCGTCGAAGTCCCGGCGTTGCCGACTATCGGTCAAAGGTCTGTGTCGTGGGACCTTCCACGTGGGGCAAGACGAGCTTCATCAAGAGTTTCACGAATGGGCAAGCTACACTAGAGGACGCTGACACGCGCACGATCGGCATCGACCTCTTCTCGTGGGCGTTTGACGTCGCCGACACACGGCGGTACCACGTGACGCTGTGGGACTTCGCGGGTCAAGATGAGTACCAGTCAGCACACGCGCTCTTCTTCTCGCGACGCACGCTCTACGTGATCTGCGTTAATTTGAAGGCATACGCTGACGCCATGGCGTCAGCCGAGGATGACGACGATACCGAGACGTGCATGACGCAGTTTGTCGACAGCAATATCATCAAGTGGATCCGCGTCGTCTGCGCGCAGTTCCCGTCTGCGAACTTCGTGTTCGTCGGCACGAAGGCGGACCTCATTGCTCACGACCCGAGCGTCGTTCAAGCCATCGGTGACGACCTCCTACGTCGACTCGAGCGTAATGAGCAGGCGATCGGGGATGCAATTGAGCGAGAGCGCAGCACTCTTCTTCGAGAGCGGCAGCAGAGCGACGACGGCGAGGACGACATCAACGCCCGGCTCCAGACGCTGGAGTCACTGCGCTCCCAGCGACCGCGTTACCTCTCGACCGAACTGCTGGTCGTTAGCAGCGCGGATCTCACGGGGATGCAGACGCTGCGGACTCGACTCGAGGCGTTCATCGCACAGAGCGACACGGGGTTCCTTATGCCTCCGATCTACTCGCAGCTGCATGAGCATCTCCATCGCCAGGCGACGGACGCGATCGACGCGTACCGCACAAGCCGAGACGTCGGCACACTCGTTGAGCGCACGTTTGTCTCTGTCGACGCATTGTATGCCGAGGTCAAGCAGACGCCGGCGTTTCAAACGCTCGAGCTGGACGAGTGGACAGCTATGCTGCACGTCCTCCACGATCTGGGCGACGTGCTGTGGTACGACGTCGACAGAGAGAGCACACTGGTGAACACCGTCTTCTTGAGTCCGAGCGTTGTGATCGACTTCGTGCGGTGCGTCGTGAACCACACGCTCGGTCGACCGGAGCACGCCAAAAGCAAGACTGAAGCCGAGCTTTTCGCGCTCGTGGCGCGCGAGGGCCGCGTCAAGCACAAGCTGCTTGAACGCCTCGAGATGTGGCACTCCGTCTCGCGCGAGACGATGATACAGCTCAAGGAGCTTCTCTGGTTGTTCCAGCTCGCGTACCCGCACACGTCGGGCGGACTCAAGTGGGACTCAGACCTCGTCATCCCGCTGTACTGGAAGCGACACGCAGAGAAAGCTCCGGCGATGGATGCGCCGACGCTGCAGTGGGAATACGTCTTCCGCGTACACCTCCCAGAGACACTGTTCGAGCGGTTTTGCGTTCAAAACTACGCCATTAGTGCGTCGTGCGATCGACAGCATGCTCGTGACTGGTGCCACTTGAGCCGCGATGGCGTGGCAGACACGCTGGTGCACAGGCGCGTCGTGTCAGTCGAGGGCGAGACATTCCCTGCAGTGGCGATCACTGTGTCGGCGCAGTCCACTGAGATCGCGTGGCGAGAGCTCGTGCCGTTCTGCATGAGCATGGAGCGATTGCTAGAAAAATATCCGGGTCTCTGGGTCTCTCGCTGCGTCGTCTCTGCGCGTGGCCGGCGCTACGACGTTGATGAGCTCGCCCGCGAGCGCGTGGAACAGGAACGCATGAAAGCAGGAGTCTCGTCGACATCGACATCAACACTGGCACTGCTTCCTCCAGATATGCGTTGGTACGTAGAGCGCTGGTGGAGGGAACGCGCGTTTGCTCGCGTCGTGCAGACACCGGACGCGAACGTGCTCCAGCAGATCCAAGAGGATATGCAGCGCATGCTGCATGCGCAAGAGCGACTCGAGTCCACCGTCACGTCGGGCTTCGAGGAAACCGCCGCCGGTCAAGCGAAGACCCGAGAGGCGCTCATGAACATGTTTGCGGGCGCGACGAATCGACGACTGTTCCCTGCGCTGTGGACGCTCGAGACGACACCGCACGCGCACACGAAAACTGTCACGCTGCGGCTCCGCATGCGCAGCGATCTGTCTGGCATCTGTTTCCACGAGCCATTGAGTATCACGGTCGGCGACGCCGCTGTGGCCAAGTACGGAAGCTGCATCAAGGTGAGTCGAGCGGTTGCAACGGACTGGGTATACAACTGACAGACACGCGGTTCCCTGTAGGTGTTCTCGGCCGTGGTCCCGAGCTTTTTCGGCAAAGGCGTCGTCGACGCGATCGCCTCGGGTCCGTCTTGGTAGCAGCGCTCGCCGACTGACAAGCTGACCGCCGACTGACTGTTTCGTGTATACAGAGTGCCAGAAGCAGATCGATCGGACGATGGCAGTGCACAACCTCGTGCAAGGGCTGGAGCTTCCGTACAGAGGATCTGTGGACGCTTCCCAGAGCCAGGCGCTGTCTCCTGACGCGACACTCGCGCTGCTGGTGGATCTGCTGCGTCTCATGTGTGAGGCGCGTGGTCGCGCGTTCGATCCGCTGCAGATGGCCGAGCTCTCGGGACTTGAGTGTGGGTACCTGCCAGCCACCGGCGACTACGTCTGGGCGCATCGCGAGGAGATTCAGAGCCGCAGCAGTAACATACGCTTCGCCCACAAGTCGAGCAGCGACGTCAGCAGTCTCAAGAGCGCTGCTATTTCTACCGACTCGGTGTCTCTCTCACCTCTCGAGCCGCATCCCCTGGAGGTGTCCGAGTCCCAGTGTCGCTCGCTGCGGATCGTCGACGTCCGGGACCTACGCAAAGGCAAGTCCATCGGCACGCAGAGTCCGTACTGCAAGTGGACGCTGTCGTCTGCGGAGAGTGGCGTTGTCGCGGTGGGTCGTACCGACGTGCACAAGAACGGCGGCACGAGCCCCAACTGGGGCGTACAGGTGTTTGCGGTGCGGCTACCGTCGAGCCCCTCACAGGTGACGCTCGTGGTCTCGGTCCGATGTGCTGGCGTGGTCCCCGGGACCAAGTACGTACACTATCGTTTTGAACTGTTGCATTTGCCGTCATACTCACGCTGCTATGGTCTGCGTGTAGGACGACGTTGGCAGAAGGGAGTTTACAGCTCGCAGGCGAAAAGCTCGTCAAGAGCAGTGCCCGCAGCTCGGGGCACGCGGTTCCGTTGGTCTGGAAAGGTTCTCCTGCTGGCGTGATGACCGTTGCGCTCGAGTAGTCGTTGCGTCTAGCCCATCCATTCAAGTCTCTCTCTCTCTCTCTCTCAGTCACAGAAAGACAAAATGCCTGTATCGCCTTCCAGTGTCAAAGCAAGTCGGGAACGCCAATACACGCGGGGTGACCGGTGGTCGCAGCGAGACTCTCGAGCGTGAGCGCTGCATCGAATGCCACGCGAGCGCCTCTAATGCGGGCGACGTGACCCTGTGCGTTGCGCACGGGCATCACGCGGCCCCAGTGGCTCACGCCCAACACCTCGTGTGGACCGTACACGAGGCTCACGAAGCCCTCAGCTGCGAGCGCCAGCGCGTCGGTCAGCGCCTCTCCGTCGCCTCTGGCTGGACGCTGGAGCGCCTTGAGCTGCACGACGTCCTCTCTCGAGAGCCCGAGGGCGCTCTGCCTCAGCACGTCCTCCAGCGTTGATGTCGTCGCCGCCTTCTTCGTCTTCTCCTCCTCGTCAGTCAAGTGCTTCACAGCCTTCACGACCGCCACCGTCGTCTTGGGCGCTTTGCTCGTGGACCTGAGCCTCAGCGCTCTCGTGATCAAGCGACGAGACGCCATCAGCGTCCCAAACGCCCAGAGCGCGACGGCTGTGACGACTGTGAAGCGCCCAAAGAGCGCGACGTAAAGCGCGACGTGCGACTCGCTCGTGCGGCGTCGACTACTGCGGACGCTGTGCACGTCGAGGCGCTCGACCGATGCACTGCTGCGGACACCCCCGAAGAGCTCCAGCTCGAGACCGCGACGCGCGACGAGCGCCGGCAGCAGCAGCCACACGAGTGGACACGCGAGCAGCACGAGGTCGTCCACGGCTGCGGTGCGCACGCGGTCGCGCGAGAGCCACCGCTGCGCGTGGACCAGCAGTCGCAGCAGCCACGCGACGGGCCACACGACGCGCGCGATGGACAGCAGCTTGAGCATGCGCACGGGCCACGTCATCTCGCTGCGCGCGAGCTGCACGCAGAACGCGGCGATATCTTCTCCGCTCGCGAGCGTCTCGAGCGACAGCAGCGCCAGCACCACGAGGCTGCGGCGCTCGCGCGTGTGCAGCACGACGCCCACGGCGTCCGCCATTCGCGTGGAGCGCGGCCGTCGCTCGAGCGCGAGCCACAGCGGCCAGTAGACGCCCGACACGCGGAAGACCACGACGGCGCCAAGCAGCGCGAGCCGCACGAGGTCCTTCGCCCACGCGCGGATGATGAGCGCGTCGCCTCGCGCCTCGAGCCGCGTCGTCACCGTCGTCACGGTCGCCAGTCGCTCGCGGGCGACGGCCATCGACTGCGTCACTCGTGGTGCGGCGTGCGCCGTCCACGCGACGGTCGTGGCGCCGTAGATCGCTCGCGTCGAGAGCAGCGTCGAGACACCGCCGACGCGCAGGTCCGCGTCGCATCCGATGGCGTCGATGAGGCTCAGCACGGGACGCTCGCGGTCGAGCAGCCGCAGCGACGTGAGCGTCGGTCGCGTCGACGCGTTGGCGACGACCAGCAGTTGCGGCGGCTGCTGTTGCTGCTGGCGATCGTCCACGAACACCGCCGTGAACTCGCGACACCACTTGACGCTCTCGCTGCGAGCCTCGCGGTGGTTCACGACGACGCCGTCGCGCGTGACGTGCGCGTCGCAGGCGAAGACGTCGCCGTCGCCGAGCCGCTCGAGGCAGCGCTTGTCTCGGGACGACGTCTGCACGGACCAGCGCGCGGTCGCAAAGCGCTCGCTCGGTAGCGAGACGGAGGTGCCGTCGGGGAGGAAGCAGTCGCCGAAGAAGGCGCCGACCAACTGCGAGTGTGAGTGTGAGGGAGACTGAGACGGAGACAGAGGCGGAGACTGGGAGACAAGCGGCGTGTACGATCGGCAGACGACGGCGGCTGCGCGTCCCCAGGGCCCAGGCCCAGCGACTCGCAGCTCCGAGAAGCAGCCGAGCGCCGCGTCGTCGCTGGCGCTGGAGCCCGCGTCGACTGGAGCGATGGATTCACATACACGCGAGTCGTTGCGGAAGCGCTCGGTCACTGTGACGGGCCACACGGTGGACGGCTGCCCCAATCCGTCCGCGTCCGCTGTGAGCGCATACGAAAGCGCGATGGCGAAGGGCTCGAGCACGGCGCTGCACGAGGACGACAGCCAGAGCAAGAGGCGGACGGCACGAGCCGCGGCCTGCAGTCGCGCTCGCAGGCCTCGAGACGGGCGAAGAGTTGAGGATGATGAGGATACGGAAGACGGCACGACGCTTGCGCTGGCTTTGGTACTGAGGCTGGAGCCGGCAGTGACGAAGTCGGAGCTGGACCAGGTCCTGGAGCTGGAGGACGCACGGGAAGAAGAAGAAGAGGAAGAAGAAGAAGAGGAGGAGGAGGAGGAAGAGGAAGAGGAGGCGGAGCGTTTGATGGACTCGCTCATTGTGGTGAATTGGAAACTCCAGTCTGGTTTACGGTGAGGGAGGAGAGCTGTCGTTCAGCTGCGTGACTGAGTGCGACCGTCTGTCGGTCGGTCTGTGTCGGTCCGACCAGCGAGATTAGATTCGGGCGTGGGCGTTGACGGCCGTCAACTGCGTCTCGCAATCTCCATGCATCACACGCGACGGTCTCTGCTCGCGACTCGCGAGGTCAAGAACGACGCGCATGAAGAGATCAGTGGGACCAGCTGAGGAGCTGACCCCAACTGCCAGCTGTACCCACGATATCGGATCATACAGTTGATGATCCAACGAGCAATAGAAGATGGCGTTTACTTGGTACCATGCGTAGATAAAAACGTATCAGATAATAAAGGTCATGGTGACCCGAACTGTTGCCACCTGCTGACTGCTGCCTTCAGCAAATGTGCATGCGCTGTTTCCTCCCTTCGTTTAACGCGTCCTGCCGACAGCTGAGGATCCTTGAACTGTCGCGTGCTATGCGCTCGCAATTGAGTTGAAGACCCTGTCCGACAGACTGTCGTCCGTCGCCTTCTGACCACCGGTGTCTGACGAGAGCGGGTCACGCACTCGCCTGAGACTTTCCATTCATTCAACTACTGTACTCAGGTCGACACGTTCCCCACGCGGGGCTAAATTTTCCGTACAGAAATTCATTCAATAAACACACGAAACCGAACGTAAATCGCTTCGAGCCAACGGAAGGACATCGTTTTTTGGACCAAATGGGATGTGCGATAAAGTATTGTATCGGACGTTTGCCGAAACAGGGTGAAAACAGGGCTGAGAAGTAACTGGGGCGAAAGAAAGATTGCGCTACCCAAATAGGAAATAGGGGGATAAGTTCACCACACTAAGCGTACATAAACTTGTGGGCACCAAGTTCATAAATAAATACTACCTCCGGTCGGAAAACATGGGCTAATGACGAAAAGCGTAGTCCAGGCCGTCCAAGACCTTGCTTCGAAGCAGGGGAAGTTTGTGCGTGTCGAAGGCCACGGCGGCAGTGACCGAAAGATTGCTTGCTCGAGCGAGGCATGCAGCTTCACAGTTCGTGCCTACAGACGTAGCAAGATCATTGACGGCAAGCGCGTGTGGCAATCGATTTGGTTGGTGTCAACAGCAAGACTAATGCACAGCGATTGTTTCGCCACAGCCAAGCCAAAAGCTCGACAAATCGAAAACATGAAATGCGTTGCTGGCGCTGTACGCGCGGGATACAACGTGACCGCTAATTCGGTAATCAATCAAGTGAGAGAGACAGAAGTGTGAAGGAATCCAGCAAGGAAGAAGTTGCGTCATCGTACGAAAAGATAGCATCGTATTTGGCTGCTTTCGAACGTTTGAATCAGCCAGCCGACAAGAATTCGATATGGGCCGTTCAGGCGAGTGAAACGGAAAAGGAGTACGGGTTTCCGCTCCAGAAGATTGATACGGTGCTAGGTCCGGTCGTGTTTGTCTATGTGAGGTGCATCGATCCCGAGCGTTGGTGCGTGTTCGCAAACATGAAAAAAATGTATGAGTGGAGGACAAGAAACTTTGTCGAGAGTGTGTTCAGCTCTCAGCTGGTGGCAGGAATGAGGTGGCAAGTTCCGTTTAATTGTATCCAACGATTGTGTGAGAAACTTCTCGACTACGACTACAAAAGAGCTTCAAACTGTGCCAAGCAGTCCAGGAAGGGCTCTTTGATCTCCCCAGGTGCGTTCAAGCTGTACTCGGGTCGGGCCGAGAACGTCGCAGCATACTTGGTAATGTCGAGGGTCCAACAACGTCAACTTTGTCGTTAACAGACAATCCGAAACGCGAAAGCTTCGAAAAACGCAGCTTAGTACTCGAAGGTGTTCGTGCACTTTCATGGTCCTACTTGGAATACCTTGTCGCCACGTGATCGCATTTCTTTCCGATCTAAACAAGGACGAGTCAATTCACAAATATTCCGTCGGATGCATTTAGGTGACGATCTAACATGCCGCGTTTGAAAATGCCGCAATTCGCCTTGGTGTGGATACGTCATGGCTACATCCTGTCGTGGCGAAGAAGAATGGACGACCTAGGGCCAAAGGGTTCCGGAGCAATGGGGTCGAGATGTGTATGATTCAGTATAGTTAGCTTATGCGTGATCGCGCTACATGATTGTGAGCTCAATGAGTCACATTCCTTTGCTTTGAAACCCGCTGTGCCGCATTGGCAAGTAAACCACACATTATCGCTGTACGTCGCGGTTCACTCGGACCCAGCGGTAATAGGAGCCAGGGTGCAGACGAGAACAGCCGCTCGACGTCAGCTGTTCGCCTCGTAACAACCACAATTTGGCGAGCAGGAATGATTCACAAAGCGCATCAGGCTCCCCTTCTTTTCAGCGTCGATGTAGAGACGCTTTTCGGAACAGTCTTCGTTTCGATTCCGACCACATTCGCGAAGTGACTTGGTTTGTCGCATTCTTCATGCTCGTATACAACACCCGCATACGCTCCGACAATCGTGTTGGCTGGAATAGGTCTTGTAGCAAAGACACACAGGCCGACGTTGGTTTGACGAAGCTGAAGACCTGGGTCCACCGATAGTTGATAGAGACTTTGCGTAGATCACTTTCACGTGATACGCTCCTTTGGAATCACGTACGGGTGCTCGCTTTGCGATACGATGCGGGTGGCGTTTCTTTGGGATGCGCGAGCGACCTTAAGTCTCTTCTCCCGCTCCTTGTACGTCGGAACTTCATTGAACGGATGATTGTCCCTCGACGACATGATGTCGAGCTCCTCACCCTGACTTTGTGGCTCGGTCGTGTGCGGATGTAAGTTTGGTGCCGTTTGTCGTCTCGGCTGTGATGTCTCACTACGGTTTTTGCCATTGCGCGAACGGGTCCTCAAACGGCCGGCCAGCACGATTGGCAGCACGACACTCCGCGTGACGGGTTGGTGTTGGGTCTGCAGCGTGCACCACACGAATCTGTGTACGCTTGTTGCACTAGGGGTAGGCTAGCCTACGCATTCTGTCATTTCCACCGGAAAACAATGCACATTTCTCGAAGAATTTGCGCAGCGCTTCGCCCTCTTTTTGGGCATTCTATCCGATTTGTCCAGATCATTCTGCGCTTGGGTCCAAACGTCAAAAAAAGAAAAAAACTAAGGGCGTACCTGGTCCGCCACTTCTTACAAATCAGCACCCACGGCATTTAGCGCGCGGTTTACCCTACAAAGGGCAGCTTCGTAGACGCTTTGGTCGCACGTCAAAGTTGTTGGAAGTGCACCGATGCGGAGCAAGGTATCTTTCTTGAAGTGGCCGAGTTTGAAGTTGTTTCTGCCTCCGTGTTCCAGGATCTCTAACATTACGAGCTGCAGTGTCAAAAACGTCTTTGCCAGCGTCGTGGCCGTGGTCGCTGCATATGCTGTCTAGACATCGTCCACGAGTCATATCTCGATCTTCCCGTCCCAGACATCACGCGGTCTCGCAACTGCACACAGGAACATGACCTTGAGAACATGACTCTTGCTTTGAAGAAACTAAAAAGGTGGCTCGTGTTCATCCAGGCCATCACGGTCAGGCATCAAGTACAACTTATCAACAACCGTTTTCACGTAAAACCACTTCTTACCGATGTGGACTGAGTCATACATATCCACGAATGAGCAGTTTCCGCAATGATCCATTCGGATGTGGTCAAGACACTACTGTAGGCGCTTCACTTCATGTTCCGGTGTCAGCAGCGGTCGAGTTGGTACAAATGCGCGACTCATGTAGCCCTCCTTTAGCAGTTGCTGCATCATGTACTTACTTGTGACTGACTTCCTGCAGGTACTCTTTGTTCATCCTGCTCAAATCCGGAACACCGCGAATTGTATGGCAGATAACAGGACGGTCCTTCCTCTTGCGCCCCCGGCGGGTTGCGCGTGACTCGACAGCTGCAGCAACTCGCATGCCCATAGGAGAACGTCCTTGCTTCCATATTCGCGATACGAGAAAGCGACTGTGACCAAACAAGCGACATCACAGATCTGCCCACGATTGAGCTTTCCGTTCACGCTGCGCATCAGGAAGACCTCCCAAATCGACCTCCTCTCTTCGTTCGAGTGAACTTGCCTGGTCCAAGGTAGAATCCGAAGTGGTTGTAAATGACGATAAAGTGGTAATTTAAGGCCATTTTCCGATCGTCCTTTCTGCTTTTCGGGGGCGGATTTTTCGGAGATATGAGTGTAATGACCGAATTGTGCTCAGTTTAGGCCATTTCCGAACATACTTTTTTTGTATAAGGTTCCGTACCGGAATAAAGTATAAAGGGAATGAGGCTCGTATGTTTTGATAAAAGCCTCTTTGAATTGAATTTCTTTATCTTATAGAGGTTTGTATTCATTTTCGGTAGACAAAAAGCCCAGTCTCGCAACCAAAAGGCACCATATGGCGTTCATACATAAGCGTAAAATGACGATAAAGTGTCATTATACTACCTCTCGGCAACGAAAGGGTTAAGAAGGGGTAATCACATGTGACAGATTGGCGGTGAGCCAAACGTGCGCTTTTTTTTACGACCGGAGGTAGTACCAGACTTCATGCGTTTAAACGCGTGGATACCACACTCCTGGTAGCGCCTTTACAACCAAAATTAAGTTGTTTTTTCTGATTCTTCAAGCAATTACTCGAAAAACAGTCTCTCGCGCATAATGCTCCTCGAATACAGTACAGTCGAGAATGACCGCGCAGGAAAGCGGGTACAAACCAAACACAGTTTGGACGCAATCTATCCAATCACGGGTGAAAAGCAAATACTTCCTCTGTCCCAAAAAATAAGCGGCACGACGGGAAAAATGCCCGATTAAGCACCAATCACGGTATTTGTTGGTGCTGATTGGTTGAAAATCGTAATGAATTCCTTGCGGTTCGCTGTGTATTTTTCCCGCTCCTTTTGATTGCGTCGTTGAGAGGTTGTGCACGTTTAAAGGGGCCGCCTCCCGCTCATTTTGACTTTGACACTTCGGTGCCGATCACAGAAGCCAGCCGTCACGCCAGAACAGCGCCAGAAACGACGCAACCTCTCTCCGGCAGAGCGCGCTGCCGCTGTCGCGTTCCTACTCGCCGTCAGCGTCGAGCTACAGCCGCCGGTAGGCGCCATCAAGGATTGTGCTCACAAGTTTACCTGTAGCGACGACCAGATTTCGCGTTTGTGGCGGCGCGCGGTCACTGACATCAAGGCCGGCTGGCCGATCAACTACGACAGCGGCAGGAAGGGCCGCAGCGGCCGCAAGTCGCTCATGACGGAGGCGTTCCGTCTCGATCTCAACCACGCCATCGAACATATTCCGCTGGAAGACCGGTGTGTGTTTGTGTATTTTTCCCGCTCCTTTTGATTGCGTCGTTGAGAGGTTGTGCACGTTTAAAGGGGCCGCCTCCCGCTCATTTTGACTTTGACACTTCGGTGCCGATCACAGAAGCCAGCCGTCACGCCAGAACAGCGCCAGAAACGACGCAACCTCTCTCCGGCAGAGCGCGCTGCCGCTGTCGCGTTCCTACTCGCCGTCAGCGTCGAGCTACAGCCGCCGGTAGGCGCCATCAAGGATTGTGCTCACAAGTTTACCTGTAGCGACGACCAGATTTCGCGTTTGTGGCGGCGCGCGGTCACTGACATCAAGGCCGGCTGGCCGATCAACTACGACAGCGGCAGGAAGGGCCGCAGCGGCCGCAAGTCGCTCATGACGGAGGCGTTCCGTCTCGATCTCAACCACGCCATCGAACATATTCCGCTGGAAGACCGGTGTGTGTTTGTGTATTTTTCCCGCTCCTTTTGATTGCGTCGTTGAGAGGTTGTGCACGTTTAAAGGGGCCGCCTCCCGCTCATTTTGACTTTGACACTTCGGTGCCGATCACAGAAGCCAGCCGTCACGCCAGAACAGCGCCAGAAACGACGCAACCTCTCTCCGGCAGAGCGCGCTGCCGCTGTCGCGTTCCTACTCGCCGTCAGCGTCGAGCTACAGCCGCCGGTAGGCGCCATCAAGGATTGTGCTCACAAGTTTACCTGTAGCGACGACCAGATTTCGCGTTTGTGGCGGCGCGCGGTCACTGACATCAAGGCCGGCTGGCCGATCAACTACGACAGCGGCAGGAAGGGCCGCAGCGGCCGCAAGTCGCTCATGACGGAGGCGTTCCGTCTCGATCTCAACCACGCCATCGAACATATTCCGCTGGAAGACCGGTGTGTGTTTGTGTATTTTTCCCGCTCCTTTTGATTGCGTCGTTGAGAGGTTGTGCACGTTTAAAGGGGCCGCCTCCCGCTCATTTTGACTTTGACACTTCGGTGCCGATCACAGAAGCCAGCCGTCACGCCAGAACAGCGCCAGAAACGACGCAACCTCTCTCCGGCAGAGCGCGCTGCCGCTGTCGCGTTCCTACTCGCCGTCAGCGTCGAGCTACAGCCGCCGGTAGGCGCCATCAAGGATTGTGCTCACAAGTTTACCTGTAGCGACGACCAGATTTCGCGTTTGTGGCGGCGCGCGGTCACTGACATCAAGGCCGGCTGGCCGATCAACTACGACAGCGGCAGGAAGGGCCGCAGCGGCCGCAAGTCGCTCATGACGGAGGCGTTCCGTCTCGATCTCAACCACGCCATCGAACATATTCCGCTGGAAGACCGGTGTGTGTTTGTGTATTTTTCCCGCTCCTTTTGATTGCGTCGTTGAGAGGTTGTGCACGTTTAAAGGGGCCGCCTCCCGCTCATTTTGACTTTGACACTTCGGTGCCGATCACAGAAGCCAGCCGTCACGCCAGAACAGCGCCAGAAACGACGCAACCTCTCTCCGGCAGAGCGCGCTGCCGCTGTCGCGTTCCTACTCGCCGTCAGCGTCGAGCTACAGCCGCCGGTAGGCGCCATCAAGGATTGTGCTCACAAGTTTACCTGTAGCGACGACCAGATTTCGCGTTTGTGGCGGCGCGCGGTCACTGACATCAAGGCCGGCTGGCCGATCAACTACGACAGCTGCAGGAAGGGCCGCAGCGGCCGCAAGTCGCTCATGACGGAGGCGTTCCGTCTCGATCTCAACCACGCCATCGAACATATTCCGCTGGAAGACCGGTGTGTGTTTGTGTATTTTTCCCGCTCCTTTTGATTGCGTCGTTGAGAGGTTGTGCACGTTTAAAGGGGCCGCCTCCCGCTCATTTTGACTTTGACACTTCGGTGCCGATCACAGAAGCCAGCCGTCACGCCAGAACAGCGCAGAAACGACGCAACCTCTCTCCGGCAGAGCGCGCTGCCGCTGTCGCGTTCCTACTCGCCGTCAGCGTCGAGCTACAGCCGCGGTAGGCGCCATCAAGGATTGTGCTCACAAGTTTACCTGTAGCGACGACCAGATTTCGCGTTTGTGGCGGCGCGCGGTCACTGACATCAAGGCCGGCTGGCCGATCAACTACGACAGCGGCAGGAAGGGCCGCAGCGGCCGCAAGTCGCTCATGACGGAGGCGTTCCGTCTCGATCTCAACCACGCCATCGAACATATTCCGCTGGAAGACCGGTGTGTGTTTGTGTATTTTTCCCGCTCCTTTTGATTGCGTCGTTGAGAGGTTGTGCACGTTTAAAGGGGCCGCCTCCCGCTCATTTTGACTTTGACACTTCGGTGCCGATCACAGAAGCCAGCCGTCACGCCAGAACAGCGCCAGAAACGACGCAACCTCTCTCCGGCAGAGCGCGCTGCCGCTGTCGCGTTCCTACTCGCCGTCAGCGTCGAGCTACAGCCGCCGGTAGGCGCCATCAAGGATTGTGCTCACAAGTTTACCTGTAGCGACGACCAGATTTCGCGTTTGTGGCGGCGCGCGGTCACTGACATCAAGGCCGGCTGGCCGATCAACTACGACAGCGGCAGGAAGGGCCGCAGCGGCCGCAAGTCGCTCATGACGGAGGCGTTCCGTCTCGATCTCAACCACGCCATCGAACATATTCCGCTGGAAGACCGGTGTGTGTTTGTGTATTTTTCCCGCTCCTTTTGATTGCGTCGTTGAGAGGTTGTGCACGTTTAAAGGGGCCGCCTCCCGCTCATTTTGACTTTGACACTTCGGTGCCGATCACAGAAGCCAGCCGTCACGCCAGAACAGCGCCAGAAACGACGCAACCTCTCTCCGGCAGAGCGCGCTGCCGCTGTCGCGTTCCTACTCGCCGTCAGCGTCGAGCTACAGCCGCCGGTAGGCGCCATCAAGGATTGTGCTCACAAGTTTACCTGTAGCGACGACCAGATTTCGCGTTTGTGGCGGCGCGCGGTCACTGACATCAAGGCCGGCTGGCCGATCAACTACGACAGCGGCAGGAAGGGCCGCAGCGGCCGCAAGTCGCTCATGACGGAGGCGTTCCGTCTCGATCTCAACCACGCCATCGAACATATTCCGCTGGAAGACCGGTGTGTGTTTGTGTATTTTTCCCGCTCCTTTTGATTGCGTCGTTGAGAGGTTGTGCACGTTTAAAGGGCCGCCTCCCGCTCATTTTGACTTTGACACTTCGGTGCCGATCACAGAAGCCAGCCGTCACGCCAGAACAGCGCCAGAAACGACGCAACCTCTCTCCGGCAGAGCGCGCTGCCGCTGTCGCGTTCCTACTCGCCGTCAGCGTCGAGCTACAGCCGCCGGTAGGCGCCATCAAGGATTGTGCTCACAAGTTTACCTGTAGCGACGACCAGATTTCGCGTTTGTGGCGGCGCGCGGTCACTGACATCAAGGCCGGCTGGCCGATCAACTACGACAGCGGCAGGAAGGGCCGCAGCGGCCGCAAGTCGCTCATGACGGAGGCGTTCCGTCTCGATCTCAACCACGCCATCGAACATATTCCGCTGGAAGACCGGTGTGTGTTTGTGTATTTTTCCCGCTCCTTTTGATTGCGTCGTTGAGAGGTTGTGCACGTTTAAAGGGGCCGCCTCCCGCTCATTTTGACTTTGACACTTCGGTGCCGATCACAGAAGCCAGCCGTCACGCCAGAACAGCGCCAGAAACGACGCAACCTCTCTCCGGCAGAGCGCGCTGCCGCTGTCGCGTTCCTACTCGCCGTCAGCGTCGAGCTACAGCCGCCGGTAGGCGCCATCAAGGATTGTGCTCACAAGTTTACCTGTAGCGACGACCAGATTTCGCGTTTGTGGCGGCGCGCGGTCACTGACATCAAGGCCGGCTGGCCGATCAACTACGACAGCGGCAGGAAGGGCCGCAGCGGCCGCAAGTCGCTCATGACGGAGGCGTTCCGTCTCGATCTCAACCACGCCATCGAACATATTCCGCTGAAGACCGGTGTGTGTTTGTGTATTTTTCCCGCTCCTTTTGATTGCGTCGTTGAGAGGTTGTGCACGTTTAAAGGGGCCGCCTCCCGCTCATTTTGACTTTGACACTTCGGTGCCGATCACAGAAGCCAGCCGTCACGCCAGAACAGCGCCAGAAACGACGCAACCTCTCTCCGGCAGAGCGCGCTGCCGCTGTCGCGTTCCTACTCGCCGTCAGCGTCGAGCTACAGCCGCCGGTAGGCGCCATCAAGGATTGTGCTCACAAGTTTACCTGTAGCGACGACCAGATTTCGCGTTTGTGGCGGCGCGCGGTCACTGACATCAAGGCCGGCTGGCCGATCAACTACGACAGCGGCAGGAAGGGCCGCAGCGGCCGCAAGTCGCTCATGACGGAGGCGTTCCGTCTCGATCTCAACCACGCCATCGAACATATTCCGCTGGAAGACCGGTGTGTGTTTGTGTATTTTTCCCGCTCCTTTTGATTGCGTCGTTGAGAGGTTGTGCACGTTTAAAGGGGCCGCCTCCCGCTCATTTTGACTTTGACACTTCGGTGCCGATCACAGAAGCCAGCCGTCACGCCAGAACAGCGCCAGAAACGACGCAACCTCTCTCCGGCAGAGCGCGCTGCCGCTGTCGCGTTCCTACTCGCCGTCAGCGTCGAGCTACAGCCGCCGGTAGGCGCCATCAAGGATTGTGCTCACAAGTTTACCTGTAGCGACGACCAGATTTCGCGTTTGTGGCGGCGCGCGGTCACTGACATCAAGGCCGGCTGGCCGATCAACTACGACAGCGGCAGGAAGGGCCGCAGCGGCCGCAAGTCGCTCATGACGGAGGCGTTCCGTCTCGATCTCAACCACGCCATCGAACATATTCCGCTGGAAGACCGGTGTGTGTTTGTGTATTTTTCCCGCTCCTTTTGATTGCGTCGTTGAGAGGTTGTGCACGTTTAAAGGGGCCGCCTCCCGCTCATTTTGACTTTGACACTTCGGTGCCGATCACAGAAGCCAGCCGTCACGCCAGAACAGCGCCAGAAACGACGCAACCTCTCTCCGGCAGAGCGCGCTGCCGCTGTCGCGTTCCTACTCGCCGTCAGCGTCGAGCTACAGCCGCCGGTAGGCGCCATCAAGGATTGTGCTCACAAGTTTACCTGTAGCGACGACCAGATTTCGCGTTTGTGGCGGCGCGCGGTCACTGACATCAAGGGGCTGGCCGATCAACTACGACAGCGGCAGGAAGGGCCGCAGCGGCCGCAAGTCGCTCATGACGGAGGCGTTCCGTCTCGATCTCAACCACGCCATCGAACATATTCCGCTGGAAGACCGGTGTGTGTTTGTGTATTTTTCCCGCTCCTTTTGATTGCGTCGTTGAGAGGTTGTGCACGTTTAAAGGGGCCGCCTCCCGCTCATTTTGACTTTGACACTTCGGTGCCGATCACAGAAGCCAGCCGTCACGCCAGAACAGCGCCAGAAACGACGCAACCTCTCTCCGGCAGAGCGCGCTGCCGCTGTCGCGTTCCTACTCGCCGTCAGCGTCGAGCTACAGCCGCCGGTAGGCGCCATCAAGGATTGTGCTCACAAGTTTACCTGTAGCGACGACCAGATTTCGCGTTTGTGGCGGCGCGCGGTCACTGACATCAAGGCCGGCTGGCCGATCAACTACGACAGCGGCAGGAAGGGCCGCAGCGGCCGCAAGTCGCTCATGACGGAGGCGTTCCGTCTCGATCTCAACCACGCCATCGAACATATTCCGCTGGAAGACCGGTGTGTGTTTGTGTATTTTTCCCGCTCCTTTTGATTGCGTCGTTGAGAGGTTGTGCACGTTTAAAGGGGCCGCCTCCCGCTCATTTTGACTTTGACACTTCGGTGCCGATCACAGAAGCCAGCCGTCACGCCAGAACAGCGCCAGAAACGACGCAACCTCTCTCCGGCAGAGCGCGCTGCCGCTGTCGCGTTCCTACTCGCCGTCAGCGTCGAGCTACAGCCGCCGGTAGGCGCCATCAAGGATTGTGCTCACAAGTTTACCTGTAGCGACGACCAGATTTCGCGTTTGTGGCGGCGCGCGGTCACTGACATCAAGGCCGGCTGGCCGATCAA
Organism: Pythium insidiosum; assembly: GCA_022836835.1. Taxonomy (NCBI): domain Eukaryota; phylum Oomycota; class Peronosporomycetes; order Pythiales; family Pythiaceae; genus Pythium; species Pythium insidiosum. Next base: position 46,673 of record JAKVDI010000089.1, read on the forward strand.
CTACGACAGCGGCAGGAAGGGCCGCAGCGGCCGCAAGTCGCTCATGACGGAGGCGTTCCGTCTCGATCTCAACCACGCCATCGAACATATTCCGCTGGAAGACCGGTGTGTGTTTGTGTATTTTTCCCGCTCCTTTTGATTGCGTCGTTGAGAGGTTGTGCACGTTTAAAGGGGCCGCCTCCCGCTCATTTTGACTTTGACACTTCGGTGCCGATCACAGAAGCCAGCCGTCACGCCAGAACAGCGCCAGAAACGACGCAACCTCTCTCCGGCAGAGCGCGCTGCCGCTGTCGCGTTCCTACTCGCCGTCAGCGTCGAGCTACAGCCGCCGGTAGGCGCCATCAAGGATTGTGCTCACAAGTTTACCTGTAGCGACGACCAGATTTCGCGTTTGTGGCGGCGCGCGGTCACTGACATCAAGGCCGGCTGGCCGATCAACTACGACAGCGGCAGGAAGGGCCGCAGCGGCCGCAAGTCGCTCATGACGGAGGCGTTCCGTCTCGATCTCAACCACGCCATCGAACATATTCCGCTGGAAGACCGGTGTGTGTTTGTGTATTTTTCCCGCTCCTTTTGATTGCGTCGTTGAGAGGTTGTGCACGTTTAAAGGGGCCGCCTCCCGCTCATTTTGACTTTGACACTTCGGTGCCGATCACAGAAGCCAGCCGTCACGCCAGAACAGCGCCAGAAACGACGCAACCTCTCTCCGGCAGAGCGCGCTGCCGCTGTCGCGTTCCTACTCGCCGTCAGCGTCGAGCTACAGCCGCCGGTAGGCGCCATCAAGGATTGTGCTCACAAGTTTACCTGTAGCGACGACCAGATTTCGCGTTTGTGGCGGCGCGCGGTCACTGACATCAAGGCCGGCTGGCCGATCAACTACGACAGCGGCAGGAAGGGCCGCAGCGGCCGCAAGTCGCTCATGACGGAGGCGTTCCGTCTCGATCTCAACCACGCCATCGAACATATTCCGCTGGAAGACCGGTGTGTGTTTGTGTATTTTTCCCGCTCCTTTTGATTGCGTCGTTGAGAGGTTGTGCACGTTTAAAGGGGCCGCCTCCCGCTCATTTTGACTTTGACACTTCGGTGCCGATCACAGAAGCCAGCCGTCACGCCAGAACAGCGCCAGAAACGACGCAACCTCTCTCCGGCAGAGCGCGCTGCCGCTGTCGCGTTCCTACTCGCCGTCAGCGTCGAGCTACAGCCGCCGGTAGGCGCCATCAAGGATTGTGCTCACAAGTTTACCTGTAGCGACGACCAGATTTCGCGTTTGTGGCGGCGCGCGGTCACTGACATCAAGGCCGGCTGGCCGATCAACTACGACAGCGGCAGGAAGGGCCGCAGCGGCCGCAAGTCGCTCATGACGGAGGCGTTCCGTCTCGATCTCAACCACGCCATCGAACATATTCCGCTGGAAGACCGGTGTGTGTTTGTGTATTTTTCCCGCTCCTTTTGATTGCGTCGTTGAGAGGTTGTGCACGTTTAAAGGGGCCGCCTCCCGCTCATTTTGACTTTGACACTTCGGTGCCGATCACAGAAGCCAGCCGTCACGCCAGAACAGCGCCAGAAACGACGCAACCTCTCTCCGGCAGAGCGCGCTGCCGCTGTCGCGTTCCTACTCGCCGTCAGCGTCGAGCTACAGCCGTCGGTAGGCGCCATCAAGGATTGTGCTCACAAGTTTACCTGTAGCGACGACCAGATTTCGCGTTTGTGGCGGCGCGCGGTCACTGACATCAAGGCCGGCTGGCCGATCAACTACGACAGCGGCAGGAAGGGCCGCAGCGGCCGCAAGTCGCTCATGACGGAGGCGTTCCGTCTCGATCTCAACCACGCCATCGAACATATTCCGCTGGAAGACCGGACCGACTTGCGTACTTTATCGAATGCACTCGGTATTGCCAAATCGACTCTCTACAACTATTATCGCGCGGGTGTTTTCCGCTGCCACTCTGCCCGTGTCAAGCCCAACGACCCGGAAGTTCTTGCCGCTTGTGCTGAGGATGGGTGGGACATTGCCATCCGCCCACAGCCTGTGAACTCGCCCGATTTCAACGTGCTTGACCTCGGCTTTTTTTGCTTCACTCCGGTCTTTGCAACACAAGAAAAAAGCACGCACAATTGGGCAACTCGTCGACAACGTCGACGACGCATTCAAGGAGCTGTCGCCAAGCACCATCGACCGCGTGTTGCTCACGCTCCAGTCTGTCCTCGAGGCGTCGATGGACGTGGATGGGTGCAACAAGTACCTGATCCCGCATCTCTCTAAGGATCGCCTTCTCGACAGCAACGGCTTGCTTCCGCGGTCATGGACTTGCCGCGCAAGAGTTCATGAGAAAGCCAACCAGTTCTTAAGCTCGTTCTCTCGACCGGCTAATACAGAATACCGTACTTATCGCTTATATTTTGGGACAGCGTTTAAACTGGCGACCCGCTTAAATTTTGGGACAGAGGAAGTAACAGGCGGGCGAAACATACAAATGGATTCCGAAGTTCTTCAAAGTTGGGAAACCCGAACAGTTTGTGGCACGTCCAGATAAAGCATACAAATGGACCGACAAAAACATACAAAGCCAAGCGTGTGGAACTCTTCTGCCACATTGTTCTAGTGCACCACCGACGTTTCAATCAGCTCATAGTAATGTGGCTCACATGAAGTGCTTCCAAATACAGACCGCAAATTGACAGTGGAAATAAAAATGGGACAGCGAGTAAATTGTGTTGTGCTTGCAACCTTCGAGAATGAGCCGGATCGAGATGCAATCATCGAACTATCTCTATGCTGCGCTGCCGTGTACCAAACGCGATCGATCATGAGGTGCAAGGTGCGTTGCGACGACGGTCACGAAGGGGCAGAGAGGCGACAAAAGTGTGTTAGCTAGGGAAAGTGTCAAGGTTCTTGAAAGTATCAGACAAACAAACTCTAGCGGATTCTGTATGTACCCGACAGCGAGCATGAGGAACGCATGCCGAATGCTAACCCAATCCACACACCAGACACTCACGATTGATCCAGCCTTACCTCCGAAAGCAAGATGAATCGTTCATACGGCCAAAGCGAATGTACATAAATCTCGTCAAGGAATCCGGGCTTCCTTAGCCACCGAAGGGATATCCAAAGCCGAAGCAAGTGCACAGCCTACTGATGACCGATCGCAATAGTGAAGGTTCGAAGAATTCACTCGCCGCCGTTCGCGCTTTCGTCATCAAACCGGCGAAGGAGAGGATGATGACCAGTTCGCTAGTGGTCTAACATCGAAGGCGATGCTCGATGCTTGTCTTGATGCATGCGAAGCGGGTCCAGCAATCTTCCATGCTGATGCGACTTTCAAGCTCAGCGCTCTTGTGTACCCCGTCATATTGCGTGACCAACTCCTGTTCTCCGTCTTCAATATCGGTATTTAGCCGGTAAAGGCACTTGAGAGCTAGGCAGAGCCGGCGCTACCCCTTCGCCAGCGTTTCTGCCTTGGTCCGGTGCTGCATTGCATTCGCCCGGCCAGAAAACCACACCCACTTCATCACAACTGTATACTATAATCAATACAAAACGGTGGCAAAGAAAGGGTTAACAGAGTGTTGGCTTCGAGCCGTTTGCTTGTGTGGTGTTTAGCTTCAGCACAATGTGTTGTTTGCTTCACTCGCGTTTAGTCTTCACAAACGCCTCTGACCACCAACCATTCCGTTACTCGCTCTGTTGGTCACATGGGTGGGTTAACCCGGGGATTTTCCTGGGGATCTGTCTGGTTAACCCGGGGAATTGGCTAGTGTTCAGGGTTTAGGGTTTTTGTGGTGTAAGGGCTCGGACGACATATTTGCCAGCGAAGACGATCCATTGCGCATGCGCACGCCCGGGTCTGGCCCAGAACCTCGGACGGCTGCTATTGAAGAGCAGGTTGTCGATACAATCAAGACCAAGTTAACCCTTTCGTTGCCACTGTTTTGTCTTGTTTCTACTATACAGCAATTTCCATAGTTAAGGGCTTAAATGACGATAAAGTGGTCATTTAAGGCCGTTTTCCGATCGTCCTTTCTGCTTTTTTGCCTCGGATTTTTTGAGGATATTTGGATAATGACCGGATTGTGGTCATTTTAGGCCGTTTCCGAACATACTTTTTTGTATGGGTGTTTTTCTGGTGAATAAGAGTATAAAGGGAATGGGGCCTGTGTTTATTGATAAAAGCCTCTATCAACGAAATTTCTTCATCTTATAGAGGTTTGTATACGTTTTCAGTAGACAAATTACCCAAACCCGTGACCTAAACACACTATATGGCGCCCATACATAAGCGTAAAATGACGATAAAGTGGTCATTATACTACCTCTCGGCAACGAAAGGGTTAAGCCGCTGACTCGACGCGAGATCATCGAAGTCTGGTGCTCGATAGACCTAACCCTTGGAGAACAGAGCCAGAAGACGAAGGAATCGTGGTGTGCTCGATTTATTGCAAGGCACAATTGGAAGCGACTTCTTTTGAACGGGCACTCGTTAGCGCAGCGGAAGCGGTGGTCTGGATCAGCAGCAACATCGCCATCAGTCAAAAGACCAGGGTTTATCTGTCGCTGAAGACCCTCTCCAGGATGAAGGCACAGAGCCCCCAAGAGGGTCTACGGACCACACGATCGATATTTCGGATGGAGAAGATGGTGCCAACATCACAAGCTCGGTGAAAGCTTGGTCTGTTCGATACGTGCTGCCTGCCTCTTGCCGAATGAACCGGCAATACTGTGATTTCCTACCATATCCGGTAGCGTTTCCCGGATTATGAGCCGTTATGCTTCGATTGTAAGTATTCGGGACGATACGACACGCATTCGATCGCGCCAAGAATGCGCATACAGGAGAGCAAGCAATTCGACAAGCAACATATGAGAGTTGTCGAGACATCACTGCGACCTTTCCATGGTCCGATCATCGTCATGTGTTGCTGCCTGTGTGGATGAATCATCACTGGAGTTTCGTGGATATCCAGAATCCAGTTCATCACTTTCCACATCTACAGACGTATGTCCTGCACATTGATTCTACGACCCTTCACTCAACCGCTGCGATAGCGGAGACGCTGTCAACATTTCTGGTAGAGGAAGAGCGTGCTAAATTTGGTCGTCTCTCAGTCACGAAACTGTGTGGTGAGTGGACGACGGGCGTTTTTCTCCATTGCTGGGGGAGGGGGAGGTCTGTGTCTTGTTTGGTTTGCCGTTTAGGATGTATAGTTCGCCAAAAAAGATCTATATACTTTTTTCCTTCCCACGCCCGAACCATGGCCGGGATGTCCTTGTAGAGGGGTTGCAGCCCACGAGTCTTCCACAGGCCTCAGCCCTTTTCCAGGACACCAAGGGTTCGTACTGGCGCTTTCCACTGGTCCAGCGGTGGCCATTAAGCTCGCCGACCGTCAGAACGATGCCTTGAGCAGCCACGTGCTTCTTGATCTCCTGTGTTACCTCGAAGGCCTTGTCAGCGTAGAACTTCAACATCCTGTTCGGCGCCTGTCACAAGGTGACGAGTGTTCGTCGGCTCGGACGACCTGATAGGGCCCGATCCATGTGACCAGCAACTTGTCATTGTGCTTCTGATCCACGCTGGACCCCAGCACGAAGTCCCCGACATCGAAGTTGGGCTTCGCTGCAGGGCCCTGGTTGTCCTGATTCCGCTGTGTCTGTCATCTTTCTGTGCATAGACTGGGCGCTCAGTCTGAGCTCCTCCACCTTCTCCTCGATCTCTTTGGGGTGCTGCCCAATCTCGACCAGTTTCCTCTGCCGACTGTCCAAACAAAAGTCGAGATGGGACGTGACCGGAAGGAGAAAGAAAAGCAGCACAGGGGCGTGGTTGCCCAGAGACGAAACCGGCGTGTGGTTTAGGTTGGCCTGCAACACCGGGACAAAGTACGTGCAGTCCTTGATGTCGACCTTATTCTCCAAACACAAAGCACGCAGCACTTGCACGATGTCCCTGTTCAGCCGCTCCACTGAGCCGTTGGTTCAAACCCTAAACCCTAAACCCTTAAATGGCCGAAGGGTCACACGAGGGCTGTCGGTCTCATGCGTGCTCTTCTGGGTACGCTCATCGCCCTCCGCGGTCGTTGGCGCCGCCCTTCCACGCTTGCGACGCACCGATTTGAGCGCAGTGTCATTTGGGCGCCTGATGCCTGCCCAGCACGACACCATATCCGACCAGACATTTCGCACGCCGTCGATGTACTCAATGACGTAGCGATGCTCCATTAGTTTCATGACCCAACGCAGTAGTTTGCCTCTCACGTGTTTCTTGACTGCCATCGCAGGTGCGAAGGATCAAGTTCTTGTGGTCGCAGTAGATGCGAAACCCTTTTTTGGTCGGAGGAGGAGGTACGTCAAGTTGTCACACGCAGTCACGATCGGAAATGCTTCCTTTTCAAAAACGCTCCAGTTGCGCTGTGCGCCAGTGAAAGTGTCACCCGTGTAGACTAACAGTTCATGGTCTTGTTTATGAACAGGCACGCCCTCGCGCCTTTGACAAACTTGAGTCACAATCACTGACCATCCGACGTTGGAGGTGTCCTTAACCCTTTCGTTGCCACTCTTTTGTCTTGGTTCTAGTATACTGCAATTTCCATAGTTAAGGGCTTAAATGACGATAAAGTGGTCATTTAAGGCCCATTTCCGATTGCACCTTCTGCTTTTTGAGGGCAGATTTTTTTCGGATGTTTCTATAATGACCGAATTGTGGTCATTTTAGGCGATTTCCGAAAGCGATATGATTGGATAAAATGATGCGACTATAAATTACAGGATGGGAATTTCTCCGAAAGTGCACAGACAGCCCCGCGAAGATATTTTAACCACTTTTTGATGGGTGGTTGTTGACACGTGATTGATCGCGTCTCGATCAGCTTCGAGCTAAGTACTCTTTGGCAGACGGGCACTCGATGCAAAAGTGGCACAAGAAGCTTGCGCTCGCTTTCATCGACATCGCGCGTGTGAACGCCTATGTCACGAAGTGCATGGTGGACGAGTCCGACAAGAGTCTCCGCAACCAACATCGGCAGTTCATGATCGATCTCGCATCGGAACTTATCTCCGGGAAGTGGAAGGAGACAGCCGAAGATGATGGTTTGCTCTTCGCCGACGACATCAGCCATTCATCGTTACAGTCGACTACCAGCTCGCCCAAGGTGATGTCGCCATACGTCGCGCCCTGCGACTTCACGTTGTCTAAGATCAAGTTTCCAAGCGGCACGCGCGGCAAACGCGGATGCAAGGTGTGCATGTTTGAAGGACGACCGTGGACCATGAAGACTCTCTACTGCAATCAGCACAACATCTGCGTTTGCACAGAGCTGTATCCTCCTAAAGAGAGCCTCTCCAGCGTCATCTGTCCTCGCTCTGACTGGACATGCTGGCAAAAGTTCCACGACTACTACTTGCCGCGCGGTGTCTTCAACGACAAGGGTCGAATCAAGCGCTCGTCGAAGATTTTTCAAGCCAGACGTCAACTCGCACTCGACACCGTTGTCGAAACCAGTCAAGCCAGCTACCTGAGAGCCCGCCAACACTCATCTTCAGCCCATTCGATGGGTTGACAGCGAACGCAGTGCAAGACGAACAAGGGGTGTTCAGCCCGTCAGCACATGACAACAGCTTCGGCCAAGAATCGGTAAGTCTACAAGAGATCTTTAGTCCACGGGAGTTGGCATCCAGCATTTTCTCGTCTGACTTCGACGGCGGATACACTGTGGGACGCGAATCGATTGCGCATGCATCTGACGCTAGTGATGCGTATATAGTTCAACTCTAAGCGTCAATACACATTTGCTTTTTTCATTATCTTCTCTTCGCTGCGTTCATCTCTATCTCTACCTCCGTCTTCCCATTGCAGCTCCAGCGTCATGACCATGCTATCACGTGCGAACATCCTCTGTTTGAAGCATTGATGTTGCACGATCGTGTTGGATAATTGGAGTCAGAGTGCTCAGGCAGCTGCCCATGCGCCTCGTTCTACGTGTGCGATGTACATAATTCTGCAAGTTTCTCCACGATTCAAATCTCAAGGAGCAAGTTGGTCACCTTATGCAACGTCATCCGCGGCTGCCTTACCTCGATAGCATGTAGTTTTCCATGTTTTCCGTAGTATACGACGTAGTTTTCAATCTTCGCTCGAGAAACGGAAATCTTTCACCATGTGGTGCATTTCTATTGGTCTAAAATGTGCGAAAAGTGGTCATTGTGCGTACTTTATATGCGCATATAATTCGATAGTGAAGCGTAAAATGACGATAAAGTGGTCATTATACACGATTCGGCAACGAAAGGGTTAAAGAGACACGTCTCCGCCGTCGGATTTGGGAAAGCCAGTGTCGCAGCGCGCGCCAGCGCCGCCTTCACAGCCTCAAATGCCGAAAGTTCGTCCCGAGTGAGCACGATAGATATGTTTTTCGCGACTCGCTTTGTACGCCGCTTTGCATTCTGAATCACCAAATCGAACTTGACCTGTAGCAGTCGCATTAGACGTGCATGATCGATGATGGATCCGCGCATCCAGTTCGTCGAGCAAATGAATTGTTGGAGCTCACCGGCCGTTGGCGGGCACGGTTGGACAGTGCGCGGATCCGGTCTGGGTCGTGACGGACGCCGTCGCCGTTAATCACTTTGCCACAACATTTCACCGACTTCTTGGAAACGCAGGACTTGAGCACGCTCAGCTTTAGTCCAAAGTGGTCGACGACCTTCAGCCGCTCATCTAGCTTGGCCAGGTACGTGTCAACGTCGGGGGCGTAGAGTAGCCATCTATCCACAAGACCAAATGGTAGTATAAGAGCGGAGCGAAGCACCGCTCCATTATGGCCTGGAAGTACAGGGCAGCTTCCGAGCAACCTTGAGGTACGCGTCGGGGTGTGTAGATTTTCCCGTGCGTCATGTATGACGAGATCTCCTGACTGTCTTCGTGCAATGGCAACTGCCAATAGCCTTTAATGAAGTCGAAGAGACCGAAGCACCGACTGCCGATCACCTTCTCCAGGTCTACGTCGAGGTTCGGCATCACGCCCACCAGTGGTTCCACCTGACAGTTCACTGGCTTGTAGTGTGGTGTAGTGGCCGGCGCAAAGAGCTCGGCGAAGCTCGACTCGCACGGACGCCAACCCACAGACCTTGGCTTCTTGGATCTTGAGCTAGCTGCCAGCGCAGCGGTCCCCAAAAAGTCGCTGAGGGGATCGAGGGCGGCCTTCTGACCCGAAGACTGGGGTGTGGGGAAGGGCGTGAATCCCTCGCTGCCCTGGCACAGAGTCCGCGGGTAAGATTCGGTACGCGCGAGACGGCTGGTGTGTTGACGCAACGCCCGCCAGCAACCGAGGCGTAATCGGATGCGCGAGGTGCGCGGGCGGCAGCACGACGGCGCATGCCTTAGAAGTTCCTTGCGAAGGAGAGTCTCCTGCCTTGAGAAGCCGCTGCTTCGTCGGCTTCCTTTCTCTTGCCGTCCGTGGCCAAACCTCCACGGGACGGGGTTCGTGGTGTCGGGGGGAGAAGCCCCCGCGACGATGACCACGCGCCTTCTTGTCACACTGACTTGGCCAAAACCCCAAGCCAGATGCGACGCCTCTGCTGTCTTCGGGGCAGCACCACTCGATAGTTCGAGCGTATACTGACTTCCCGGGATGGTTTAACGTCGCGCGCCGTATGCGCGACGGAGTCTTCGGCTCTCCGGCTCTCCGCCTCGGAGGCACTTGTGGACTTGAGGGCAAAATGAACAGTCTCTTCACCATTTAGCAGCTCCCTGTCCAAAGACCTAGGCGTCGCCTTTCCCCGACTTCTACCAAAAGTTCTATTTGTAGCTGACGGGTCTGTCTCCTGGACCTCCTCAGAAGTCCGTTTGGACCTAATCAGAAGTCCAACGTCCAACTCTCCGTCTTCTTCAACCGGCATGGATATAATTGTGCCAGCAGGTTGGTACCTCGAACCTGGCAACCGGTCGGCCTGTCTTTTGTTCTCGAGGTTGAGAAAGGAGAGCGTTTTGGGTGACTGGATTTTCTCCGAATCACTTCACCTCAGTCTCTCTAATCGTCATCGTTTTGCCGCCCACGAGTTCGCACTCAATAGGCTGCTGCAGCCGACGCGTTTCCAACGACGCATCAGCCGCCGTCAGCGCTTCAACGTGACAAGACACACAAGGCTTGAACGCGCCGCTGTCGGCACAGCACACGCGCTTCAGTACACCTTGAACAGCGGCTGCCCTGCAGGTAGGCACTCCCTAATTCTTCGAACGTGAGCATTGCCTCCCTTTCTTCCTCCATTTGTGTGCAGGTTTCTCAGCTGAGTTTGCACGTCCGACGTCGTCCTCACCCTTGTTCTCGGTGCACTGACTCGCGTAATGATCACCGCCGCACTCAAAACACCCTTTGCGCGGCCCCTTCTTCGTGTCAGGCCCACAAGCCCGTTTGTATGAATGACCGTGTTGCACGAGTGTAGGAAAGCCACGACCTGGGCCTGTACATCGTTCATGTTCTTATCCATCTTAAGCTCACGCTTAAACAGATCCTTGATGTTGGGGAGGTTCTTGTTCTTAAAGGTCTCGACGGTGGACGGTGGACTTGATCCAGGCCCGCAAGAACTCTTCGGTCAGGTCGGCCTTGTTCACGGCCCAAACGCCTTCCCAAAGCGTGTCCAACAAGGCCTCGTCGAAAGAGTTACGCACACTGACGATAGCGGTACGTTATCCCTCGCCAGAATTCTTGCATTTCACCCTCATGATGTCTTCGTACTCCAGGCGCAAGTCCAACCAACGCGTCAACGCCTCGTGCGACACGTCCGTCACTTTCGGCGGCGCGACAACCGCAAAGATGGGATGGGGCACCGTGGGGTGCACGTGCGCCAAGGACACACCGACGACCGAGGTCAAGCTGCCTGCCGTAGGCATGCCAGCATCAGCGCCAGGTTGGCCGGCTCCAGGTGTGCTCCCCGACTACAGCCGGCACGTGTCGAGCTCGATCCAGTCGATCCACTTGAGTTGCTGCCTCGAGGCTCGGAGCGAAGCACGCGGTCCGATTATACAGGGGTAGCGCCCACCGATGCGTTGCTCGAGGCGTCGCTCATAATGGCGGTGCTACTTGTGTTCTTGTCGCAGAACCTTGGTTGCTTTTCAGCACGCCACTAAAGTATACTTTGTAGTCGGTCCAAGGCACGTAGACACTTGCTGGGGAAGCTGGCCGCTCCTAGGATCCCTTGTGGTGTATTTTTCTTATTGCCGCATAAGCTATCTCAGCGATCCCTATCTGCAGCTTGGCCAAGGGGAGCGCCCTCTTGCGCGTCCTCACTCGTCCTTACCCGCAGCTGAGCAAACGTGGCCCCGGCTGCGCATCGTAGCCGACGCCCAGTGATTGGGCCACGTCATAATAATCCTCGCCCGACTGCGCATCGCAGCCGACTTTTTATACCTGTTGCAATCTATTGTTACCTGTTACTACCTTCTGCGACTACACTTGACCCATGCATGGGAACCCGCAACACCCAGCACCACTCACCGTCCACGCACACACGCGCGACAATGGCATGCAGTCGCAAATCGTCGCAAATCGTCGCAAATCGTCGCAAATCGTCGTAAGCAGTCCTGGCGAGTCCGACGCACCCTCCACCGACAGCCAAACATCACCAAACGACGACAATACGCACCACATATCCGTCGGAAAGTCCAACGCCCAGCACTACTCAACGTCCACACACACCCGCGCAACGATGGGTTGCCGTACACCCTACACTCGACGACAGGAAAGTACACCTACAAGGTAGCAAAAGGTAGCAAAAGGTAGCAAACCGTCGTAAGACGTCCGAGACAGTCACAAACACCACTCACAACCCTTCCGACCACAGGAAAGTACACCAACACGCTCCGCATACACGGCACAACCTGCCACCAACACGACACGCATCGTCGACACGTACCAACGCATGCGTCACACACAGTCGCAAAAGGTAGCAAAAGGTAGCAAAAGGTAGCAAAAGGTAGCAAACCGTCGTAAGACGTCCGAGACAGTCACAAACACCACTCACAACCCTTCTGACCACAGGAAAGTACACCAACACGCTCCGCATACACGGCACAACCTGCCACCAACACGACACGCATCGTCGACACGTACCAACGCATGCGTCACATGCACTCGCAAAAGGTAGCAAAAGGTAGCAAAAGGTAGCAAAAGGTAGCAAAAGGTGGCAAAAGGTAGCAAAAGATAGCAAAAGGTAGCAAAAGGTAGCAAAAGGTAGCAAACCGTCGTAAGACGTCCGAGACAGTCACAGACACCACTCACAACCCTTCCGACCACAGGAAACTACGCCAACACGCTCCGCATACACGGCACAACCTGCCACCAACACGACACGCATCGTCGACACGTACCAACGCATGCGTCACACACAGTCGCAAAAGGTAGCAAAAGGTAGCAAAAGGTAGCAAACCGTCGTAAGACGTCCGAGACAGTCACAAACACCACTCACAACCCTTCCGACCACAGGAAAGTACACCAACACGCTCCGCATACACGGCACAACCTGCCACCAACACGACACGCATCGTCGACACGTACCAACACATGCGTCACACACAGTCGCAAAAGGTAGCAACAGGTAGCAAAAGGTAGCAAAAGGTAGCAAAAGGTAGCAAAAGGTAGCAAACCGTCGTAAGACGTCGGAGACAGTCAGAAACAGCCGCCACGACCCTTCCGACCACAGGAAAGTACACCAACACGCTCGGCAGACACGTCGCAACCTGCCACCAACACGACACGCATCGTCGACACGTACCAACACATGCGTCACACACAGTCGCAAAAGGTAGCAACAGGTAGCAAAAGGTAGCAAAAGGTAGCAAAAGGTAGCAAAAGGTAGCAAACCGTCGTAAGACGTCGGAGACAGTCAGAAACAGCCGCCACGACCCTTCCGACCACAGGAAAGTACACCAACACGCTCGGCAGACACGTCGCAACCTGCCACCAGCACCACACACATCAACGACACGCAGCAACGTATGCGTCAGATGCAGTCGCACAAGCTAGCAACAGGTAGCAAAAGGTAGCAAAAGGTAGCAAATGGTGGCAAAAGAGAGCAAAAGGTAGCAAAAGGTAGCAAAAGGTAGCAAACCGTCGTAAGACGTCCGAGACAGTCACAGACACCACTCACAACCCTTCCGACCACAGGAAAGTACACCAACACGCTCCGCATACACGGCACAACCTGCCACCAACACGACACGCATCGTCGACACGTACCAACGCATGCGTCACACACAGTCGCAAAAGGTAGCAAAGGTAGCAAAAGGTAGCAAAAGGTAGCAAAAGGTGGCAAAAGGTAGCAAAAATAGCAAAAGGTAGCAAAAGGTAGCAAAAGGTAGCAAACCGTCGTAAGACGTCCGAGACAGTCACAAACACCACTCATAACCCTTCCGACCACAGGAAAGTACACCAACACGCTCCGCATACACGTCGCAACCTGCCACCAGCACCACACACATCAACGACACGCAGCAACGTATGCGTCAGATGCAGTCGCACAAGCTAGCAACAGGTAGCAAAAGGTAGCAAAAGGTAGCAAATGGTAGCAAATGGTAGCAAAAGGTAGCAAAAAGTAGCAAAAGGTAGCAAAAGGTAGCAAAGGTAGCAAACCGTCGTAAGACGTCCGAGACAGTCACAGACACCACTCACAACCCTTCCGACCACAGGAAAGTACACCAACACGCTCCGCATACACGGCACAACCTGCCACCAACACGACACGCATCGTCGACACGTACCAACGCATGCGTCACACACAGTCGCAAAAGGTAGCAAAGGGTAGCAAAAGGTAGCAAAAGGTAGCAAAAGGTGGCAAAAGGTAGCAAAAGATAGCAAAAGGTAGCAAAAGGTAGCAAAAGGTAGCAAACCGTCGTAAGACGTCCGAGACAGTCACAAACACCACTCATAACCCTTCCGACCACAGGAAAGTACACCAACACGCTCCGCATACACGTCGCAACCTGCCACCAGCACCACACACATCAACGACACGCAGCAACGTATGCGTCAGATGCAGTCGCACAAGCTAGCAACAGGTAGCAAAAGGTAGCAAAAGGTAGCAAAAGGTAGCAAATGGTAGCAAAAGGTAGCAAAAAGTAGCAAAAGGTAGCAAAAGGTAGCAAAGGTAGCAAACCGTCGTAAGACGTCCGAGACAGTCACAGACACCACTCACAACCCTTCCGACCACAGGAAAGTACACCAACACGCTCCGCATACACGGCACAACCTGCCACCAACACGACACGCATCGTCGACACGTACCAACGCATGCGTCACACACAGTCGCAAAAGGTAGCAAATGGTAGCAAAAGGTAGCAAAAGGTAGCAAAAGGTAGCAAACCGTCGTAAGACGTCGGAGACAGTCAGAAATAGCCGCCACGACCCTTCCGACCACAGGAAAGTACACCAACACGCTCGGCAGACACGTCGCAACCTGCCACCAGCACCACACACATCAACGACACGCAGCAACGTATGCGTCAGATGCAGTCGCACAAGCTAGCAACAGGTAGCAAAAGGTAGCAAAAGGTAGCAAAAGGTGGCAAAAGATAGCAAAAGGTAGCAAAAGGTAGCAAAAGGTAGCAAACCGTCGTAAGACGTCCGAGACAGTCACAGACACCACTCACAACCCTTCCGACCACAGGAAAGTACACCAACACGCTCCGCATACACGGCACAACCTGCCACCAACACGACACGCATCGTCGACACGTACCAACGCATGCGTCACACACAGTCGCAAAAGGTAGCAAAGGGTAGCAAAAGGTAGCAAAAGGTAGCAAAAGGTAGCAAAAAGGTAGCAAAAGGTAGCAAACCGTCGTAAGACGTCCGAGACAGACAGAAACAGCCCCCACGACCCTTCTGACCACAGCAAAGTACACCAACACGCTCCGCATACACGTCGCAACCTGCCACCAGCACCACACACATCAACGACACGCAGCAACGTATGCGTCAGATGCAGTCGCACAAGCTAGCAACAGGTAGCAAAAGGTAGCAAAAGGTAGCAAATGGTAGCAAAAGGTAGCAAAAGGTAGCAAAAGGTAGCAAAAGGTAGCAAAGGTAGCAAACCGTCGTAAGATGTCGGAGACAGTCAGAGACAGCCGTCACAACCCTTCTGACCACAGCAACGTACACCAACACGCTCCGCATACACGTCTTGAATATAGTATGCGTGCACGTGTGCATGACGGCGGCGATGTGTGTGGCGTGTGTGGGGTGTGTAGTAAGCGCGGACGAATTTGGACGAATTTGGACGAATTTGGACGAATTTGGACGAATGTCGTTCCTTGTTGCGACGGTGGCGGACTAGACAGGGACATGACATGGATGCCGACGATAGCACAGCACTTGAATATAGTATGCGTGCACGTGTGCATGACGGCGGCGATGTGTGTGGCGTGTGTGGGGTGTGTAGTAAGCGCGGACGAATTTGGACGAATTTGGACGAATTTGGACGAATTTGGACGAATGTCGTTCCTTGTTGCGACGGTGGCGGACTAGACAGGGACATGACATGGATGCCGACGATAGCACAGCACTTGAATATAGTATGCGTGCACGTGTGCATGACGGCGGCGATGTGTGTGGCGTGTGTGGGGTGTGTAGTAAGCGCGGACGAATTTGGACGAATTTGGACGAATTTGGACGAATTTGGACGAATTTGGACGAATGTCGTTCCTTGTTGCGACGGTGGCGGACTAGACAGGGACATGACATGGATGCCGACGATAGCACAGCACTTGAATATAGTATGCGTGCACGTGTGCATGACGGCGGCGATGTGTGTGGCGTGTGTGGGGTGTGTAGTAAGCGCGGACGAATTTGGACGAATTTGGACGAATTTGGACGAATTTGGACGAATTTGGACGAATGTCGTTCCTTGTTGCGACGGTGGCGGACTAGACAGGGACATGACATGGATGCCGACGATAGCACAGCACTTGAATATAGTATGCGTGCACGTGTGCATGACGGCGGCGATGTGTGTGGCGTGTGTGGGGTGTGTAGTAAGCGCGGACGAATTTGGACGAATTTGGACGAATTTGGACGAATTTGGACGAATGTCGTTCCTTGTTGCGACGGTGGCGGACTAGACAGGGACATGACATGGATGCCGACGATAGCACAGCACTTGAATATAGTATGCGTGCACGTGTGCATGACGGCGGCGATGTGTGTGGCGTGTGTGGGGTGTGTAGTAAGCGCGGACGAATTTGGACGAATTTGGACGAATTTGGACGAATTTGGACGAATTTGGACGAATTGGACGTTCGTTGTTGCGACGGTGGCGGACTAGACAGGGACATGACATGGATGCCGACGATAGCACAGCACTTGAATATAGTATGCGTGCACGTGTGCATGACGGCGGCGATGTGTGTGGCGTGTGTGGGGTGTGTAGTAAGCGCGGACGAATTTGGACGAATTTGGACGAATTTGGACGAATTTGGACGAATTTGGACGAATGTCGTTCCTTGTTGCGACGGTGGCGGACTAGACAGGGACATGACATGGATGCCGACGATAGCACAGCACTTGAATATAGTATGCGTGCACGTGTGCATGACGGCGGCGATGTGTGTGGCGTGTGTGGGGTGTGTAGTAAGCGCGGACGAATTTGGACGAATTTGGACGAATTTGGACGAATTGGACGAATTCGTTCCTTGTTGCGACGGTGGCGGACTAGACAGGGACATGACATGGATGCCGACGATAGCACAGCACTTGAATATAGTATGCGTGCACGTGTGCATGACGGCGGCGATGTGTGTGGCGTGTGTGGGGTGTGTAGTAAGCGCGGACGAATTTGGACGAATTTGGACGAATTTGGACGAATTTGGACGAATGTCGTTCCTTGTTGCGACGGTGGCGGACTAGACAGGGACATGACATGGATGCCGACGATAGCACAGCACTTGAATTAGTATGCGTGCACGTGTGCATGACGGCGGCGATGTGTGTGGCGTGTGTGGGGTGTGTAGTAAGCGCGGACGAATTTGGACGAATTGGACGAATTTGGACGAATTTGGACGAATTTGGACGAATTGGACGAATGTCGTTCCTTGTTGCGACGGTGGCGGACTAGACAGGGACATGACATGGATGCCGACGATAGCACAGCACTTGAATATAGTATGCGTGCACGTGTGCATGACGGCGGCGATGTGTGTGGCGTGTGTGGGGTGTAGTAAGCGCGGACGAATTTGGACGAATTTGGACGAATTGGACGAATTTGGACGAATGTCGTTCCTTGTTGCGACGGTGGCGGACTAGACAGGGACATGACATGGATGCCGACGATAGCACAGCACTTGAATATAGTATGCGTGCACGTGTGCATGACGGCGGCGATGTGTGTGGCGTGTGTGGGGTGTGTAGTAAGCGCGGACGAATTTGGACGAATTTGGACGAATTGGACGAATTTGGACGAATTTGGACGAATTTGGACGAATGTCGTTCCTTGTTGCGACGGTGGCGGACTAGACAGGGACATGACATGGATGCCGACGATAGCACAGCACTTGAATATAGTATGCGTGCACGTGTGCATGACGGCGGCGATGTGTGTGGCGTGTGTGGGGTGTGTAGTAAGCGCGGACGAATTTGGACGAATTTGGACGAATTTGGACGAATTTAGGACGAATTTGGACGAATTTGGACGAATGTCGCTCCTTCTTGCGACGGTGGCGGACTAGACAGGGACATGACATGGATGCCGACGATAGCACAGCACTTGAATAGAGTATGCGTGCACGTGTGCATGACGTCGGCGATGTGTGTGGCGTGTGTGGGGTGTGTAGTAAGCGCGGACGAATTTGGACGAATTTGGACGAATTGGGACGAATGTCGTTCCTTGTTGCGACGGTGGCGGACTAGACAGGGACATGACATGGATGCCGACGATAGCACAGCACTTGAATATAGTATGCGTGCACGTGTGCATGACGGCGGCGATGTGTGTGGCGTGTGTGGGGTGTGTAGTAAGCGCGGACGAATTTGGACGAATTTGGACGAATTTGGACGAATTTGACGAATTTGGACGAATTGGACGAATGTCGTTCCTTGTTGCGACGGTGGCGGACTAGACAGGGACATGACATGGATGCCGACGATAGCACAGCACTTGAATATAGTATGCGTGCACGTGTGCATGACGGCGGCGATGTGTGTGGCGTGTGTGGGGTGTGTAGTAAGCGCGGACGAATTTGGACGAATTTGGACGAATTTGGACGAATTGGGACGAATGTCGTTCCTTGTTGCGACGGTGGCGGACTAGACAGGGACATGACATGGATGCCGACGATAGCACAGCACTTGAATATAGTATGCGTGCACGTGTGCATGACGGCGGCGATGTGTGTGGCGTGTGTGGGGTGTGTAGTAAGCGCGGACGAATTTGGACGAATTTGGACGAATTTGGACGAATTTGGACGAATTTGGACGAATGTCGTTCCTTGTTGCGACGGTGGCGGACTAGACAGGGACATGACATGGATGCCGACGATAGCACAGCACTTGAATATAGTATGCGTGCACGTGTGCATGACGGCGGCGATGTGTGTGGCGTGTGTGGGGTGTGTAGTAAGCGCGGACGAATTTGGACGAATTTGGACGAATTTGGACGAATTGGGACGAATTTGGACGAATTTGGACGAATTGGGACGAATGTCGTTCCTTGTTGCGACGGTGGCGGACTAGACAGGGACATGACATGGATGCCGACGATAGCACAGCACTTGAATATAGTATGCGTGCACGTGTGCATGACGGCGGCGATGTGTGTGGCGTGTGTGGGGTGTGTAGTAAGCGCGGACGAATTTGGACGAATTTGGACGAATTTGGACGAATTTGGACGAATGTCGTTCCTTGTTGCGACGGTGGCGGACTAGACAGGGACATGACATGGATGCCGACGATAGCACAGCACTTGAATATAGTATGCGTGCACGTGTGCATGACGGCGGCGATGTGTGTGGCGTGTGTGGGGTGTGTAGTAAGCGCGCGGACGAATTTGGACGAATTTGGACGAATTTGGACGACTTTGGACGAATTTGGACGAATGTCGTTCCTTGTTGCGACGGTGGCGGACTAGACAGGGACATGACATGGATGCCGACGATAGCACAGCACTTGAATACAGTATGCGTGCACGTGTGCACGGCGGCGGCGATGTGTGTGGCGTGTGTGGGGTGTGTCGTAAGCGCGGACGAATTCGGACGAATTTGGACGAATTTGGACGAATTCGGACGAATTTGGACGACTTTGGACGACTTTGGACGAATGTCGTTCCTTGTTGCGACGGTGGCGGACGAGACAGGGACAT
Source organism: Pythium insidiosum (assembly GCA_022836835.1). Lineage (NCBI taxonomy): Eukaryota > Oomycota > Peronosporomycetes > Pythiales > Pythiaceae > Pythium > Pythium insidiosum. The sequence goes on from JAKVDI010000089.1 coordinate 66,006, forward strand.
GACATGGATGCCGACGATAGCACAGCACTTGAATATAGTATGTGTGCACGTGTGCACGACGGCGGCGATGTGTGTGGCGTGTGTGGGGTGTGTAGTAAGCGCGGACGAATTTGGACGAATTTGGACGAATTTGGACGAATTTGGACGAATGTCGTTCCTTGTTGCGACGGTGGCGGACTAGACAGGGACATGACATGGATGCCGACGATAGCACAGCACTTGAATATAGTATGCGTGCACGTGTGCATGACGGCGGCGATGTGTGTGGCGTGTGTGGGGTGTGTAGTAAGCGCGGACGAATTTGGACGAATTTGGACGAATTTGGACGAATTTGGACGAATTTGGACGAATTTGGACGAATGTCGTTCCTTGTTGCGACGGTGGCGGACTAGACAGGGACATGACATGGATGCCGACGATAGCACAGCACTTGAATATAGTATGCGTGCACGTGTGCATGACGGCGGCGATGTGTGTGGCGTGTGTGGGGTGTGTAGTAAGCGCGGACGAATTTGGACGAATTTGGACGAATTTGGACGAATTTGGACGAATTTGGACGAATTTGGACGAATTTGGACGAATGTCGTTCCTTGTTGCGACGGTGGCGGACTAGACAGGGACATGACATGGATGCCGACGATAGCACAGCACTTGAATATAGTATGCGTGCACGTGTGCATGACGGCGGCGATGTGTGTGGCGTGTGTGGGGTGTGTAGTAAGCGCGGACGAATTTGGACGAATTTGGACGAATTTGGACGAATTGGGACGAATGTCGTTCCTTGTTGCGACGGTGGCGGACTAGACAGGGACATGACATGGATGCCGACGATAGCACAGCACTTGAATATAGTATGCGTGCACGTGTGCATGACGGCGGCGATGTGTGTGGCGTGTGTGGGGTGTGTAGTAAGCGCGGACGAATTTGGACGAATTTGGACGAATTTGGACGAATTTGGACGAATTTGGACGAATTGGGACGAATGTCGTTCCTTGTTGCGACGGTGGCGGACTAGACAGGGACATGACATGGATGCCGACGATAGCACAGCACTTGAATATAGTATGCGTGCACGTGTGCATGACGGCGGCGATGTGTGTGGCGTGTGTGGGTGTGTAGTAAGCGCGGACGAATTTGGACGAATTTGGACGAATTTGGACGAATTTGACGAATTTGGACGAATGACGAATGTCGTTCCTTGTTGCGACGGTGGCGGACTAGACAGGGACATGACATGGATGCCGACGATAGCACAGCACTTGAATATAGTATGCGTGCACGTGTGCATGACGGCGGCGATGTGTGTGGCGTGTGTGGGTGTGTAGTAAGCGCGGACGAATTTGGACGAATTTGGACGAATTGGACGAATTGGACGAATGTCGTTCCTTGTTGCGACGGTGGCGGACTAGACAGGGACATGACATGGATGCCGACGATAGCACAGCACTTGAATATAGTATGCGTGCACGTGTGCATGACGGCGGCGATGTGTGTGGCGTGTGTGGGGTGTGTAGTAAGCGCGGACGAATTTGGACGAATTTGGACGAATTTGGACGAATTTGGACGAATTTGGACGAATTGGGACGAATGTCGTTCCTTGTTGCGACGGTGGCGGACTAGACAGGGACATGACATGGATGCCGACGATAGCACAGCACTTGAATATAGTATGCGTGCACGTGTGCATGACGGCGGCGATGTGTGTGGCGTGTGTGGGGTGTGTAGTAAGCGCGGACGAATTTGGACGAATTTGGACGAATTTGGACGAATTGGACGAATTTGGACGAATTTGGACGAATTGCGAATCGTTCCTTGTTGCGACGGTGGCGGACTAGACAGGGACATGACATGGATGCCGACGATAGCACAGCACTTGAATATAGTATGCGTGCACGTGTGCATGACGGCGGCGATGTGTGTGGCGTGTGTGGGGTGTGTAGTAAGCGCGGACGAATTTGGACGAATTTGGACGAATTTGGACGAATTTGGACGAATGTCGTTCCTTGTTGCGACGGTGGCGGACTAGACAGGGACATGACATGGATGCCGACGATAGCACAGCACTTGAATATAGTATGCGTGCACGTGTGCATGACGGCGGCGATGTGTGTGGCGTGTGTGGGGTGTGTAGTAAGCGCGGACGAATTTGGACGAATTTGGACGATTTGGACGAATTTGGACGAATTTGGACGAATTGGACGAATGTCGTTCCTTGTTGCGACGGTGGCGGACTAGACAGGGACATGACATGGATGCCGACGATAGCACAGCACTTGAATATAGTATGCGTGCACGTGTGCATGACGGCGGCGATGTGTGTGGCGTGGTGGGGTGTGTAGTAAGCGCGGACGAATTGGACGAATTTGGACGAATGGACGAATTGGACGAATTGGACGAATTTGGACGATTGGACGAATGTCGTTCCTTGTTGCGACGGTGGGCGGACTAGACAGGGACATGACATGGATGCCGACGAGCACAGCACTTGAATATAGTATGCGTGCACGTGTGCATGACGGCGGCGATGTGTGTGGCGTGTGTGGGGTGTGTAGTAGCGCGGACGCTTGACGAATTTGGACGAACTTGGACGAATGGATGAATTGGACGAACTTGGACGAACTTGGACGAATTGGACGAATGGGGACGAACTTCGTTCTTGTTGCGACGGTGGCGGAATAGACAGGAACATGACATGGATGCCGACGATGGCACAGCACTTGAATATAGTATGCGTGCACGTGTGCATGACGGCAGCGATGTGTGTGGCGTGTGTGGGGTGTGTGTATGCGCGGACGCGCTTGGACGAATTTGGACGAACTTGGACGAACTTGGACGAACTTGGCCGAATTGGACGAACTTGGACGAATGGACGAACTTGGACGACTTGGACGAATGGGACGAACTTCGTTACTTGTTGCGACGGTGGCGGAATAGACAGGAACATGACATGGATGCCGACGATGGCACAGCACTTGAATATAGTATGCGTGCACGTGTGCATGACGGCAGCGATGTGTGTGGCGTGTGTGGGGTGTGTCGTATGCGCGGACGCGTTTGGACGAATTTGGACGAACTTTGACGAACTTGGACGAATTGGGTCGAATGGGGACGAATGGGGACGAACTTGGACGAATGGGGACGAACTTCGTTACTTGTTGCGACGGTGGCGGAATAGACAGGAACATGACATGGATGCCGACGATGGCACAGCACTTGAATATAGTATGCGTGCACGTGTGCATGACGGCGGCGATGTGTGTGGCGTGTGTGGGGTGTGTAGTATGCGCGGACGCGTTTGGACGAATTTGGACGAACTTGGACGAACTTGGATGAACTTGGACGAACTTGGACGAACTTGGACGAACTTGGACGAACTTGGACGAATGGGGACGAACTTCGTTACTTGTTGCGACGGTGGCGGAATAGACAGGAACATGACATGGATGCCGACGATGGCACAGCACTTGAATATAGTATGCGTGCACGTGTGCATGACGGCGGCGATGTGTGTGGCGTGTGTGGGGTGTGTAGTATGCGCGGACGCGCTTGAACGAATTTGGACGAACTTGGACGAACTTGGACGAACTTGGACGAATGGGGACGAACTTGGACGAATGGGGACGAATGGGGACGAATGGGGACGAACTTCGTTACTTGTTGCGACGGTGGCGGAATAGACAGGAACATGACATGGATGCCGACGATGGCACAGCACTTGAATATAGTATGCGTGCACGTGTGCATGACGGCGGCGATGTGTGTGGAGTGTGTGGGGTGTGTAGTATGCGCGGACGCGTTTGGACGAATTTGGACGAACTTGGACGAACTTGGATGAACTTGGACGAACTTGGACGAAGTTGGACGAATGGGGACGAAGTTGGACGAACTTGGACGAACTTCGTTACTTGTTGCGACGGTGGCGGAATAGACAGGAACATGACATGGATGCCGACGATGGCAGAGCACTTGAATATAGTATGCGTGCACGTGTGCATGACGGCGGCGATGTGTGTGAAGTGTGTGGGGTGTGTAGTATGCGCGGACGCGCTTGGACGAATTTGGACGAACTTGGACGAACTTGGACGAATGGGGACGAACTTCGTTACTTGTTGCGACGGTGGCGGAATAGACAGGAACATGACATGGATGCCGACGATGGCACAGCACTTGAATATAGTATGCGTGCACGTGTGCATGACGGCGGCGACGGCGTGTGTAGTGCGATGTGTGTGGCGTGTGTGGGGTGTGCAGTATGCGCGGACGCGTTTGGACGAATGTGGACGAACTTGGAGGAATTGGGTCGAATGGGGACGAACTTGGACGAAGTTGGACGAAGTTGGACGAAGTTGGACGAATGGGGACGAATGGGGACGAACTTCGTTACTTGTTGCGACGGTGGCGGAATAGACAGGAACATGACATGGATGCCGACGATGGCACAGCACTTGAATATAGTATGCGTGCACGTGTGCATGACGGCGGCGATGTGTGTGGCGTGTGTGGGGTGTGTAGTATGCGCGGACGCGTTTGGACGAATTTGGACGAATTTGGACGAACTTGGACGAACTTGGACGAATGGGGACGAACTTGGACGAACTTGGACGAACTTGGACGAATGGGGACGAACTTCGTTACTTGTTGCGACGGTGGCGGAATAGACAGGAACATGACATAGATGCCGACGATGGCACAGCACTTGAATATAGTATGCGTGCACGTGTGCATGACGGCGGCGATGTGTGTGGCGTGTGTGGGGTGTGTAGTATGCGCGGACGCGCTTGAACGAATTTGGACGAACTTGGACGAACTTGGATGAACTTGGACGAATGGGGACGAACTTGGACGAACTTGGACGAACTTGGACGAATGGGGACGAACTTCGTTTCTTGTTGCGACGGTGGCGGAATAGACAGGAACATGACATGGATGCCGACGATGGCAGAGCACTTGAATATAGTATGCGTGCACGTGTGCATGACGGCAGCGATGTGTGTGGCGTGTGTGGGGTGTGTCGTATGCGCGGACGCGCTTGGACGAATTTGGACGAACTTGGACGAACTTGGACGAACTTGGCCGAAGTTGGACGAACTTGGACGAATCGGGACGAACTTGGACGAACTTGGACGAATGGGGACGAACTTCGTTACTTGTTGCGACGGTGGCGGAATAGACAGGAACATGACATGGATGCCGACGATGGCACAGCACTTGAATATAGTATGCGTGCACGTGTGCATGACGGCGGCGATGTGTGTGGCGTGTGTGGGGTGTGTAGTATGCGCGGACGCGTTTGGACGAATTTGGACGAACTTGGACGAACTTGGATGAAGTTGGACGAACGTGGACGAACTTGGACGAATGGGGACGAACTTGGACGAATGGGGACGAACTTCGTTCCTTGTTGCGACGGTGGCGGAATAGACAGGAACATGACATGGATGCCGACGATGGCACAGCACTTGAATATAGTATGCGTGCACGTGTGCATGACGGCGGCGATGTGTGTGGCGTGTGTGGGGTGTGTAGTATGCGCGGACGCGTTTGGACGAATTTGGACGAACTTGGACGAACTTGGACGAATGGGGACGAACTTCGTTACTTGTTGCGACGGTGGCGGAATAGACAGGAACATGACATGGATGCCGACGATGGCACAGCACTTGAATATAGTATGCGTGCACGTGTGCATGACGGCGGCGATGTGTGTGGAGTGTGTGGGGTGTGTAGTATGCGCGGACGCGTTTGGACGAATTTGGACGAACTTTGACGAACTTGGAGGAACTTGGTCGAATGGGGACGAATGAGGACGAACTTGGACGAAGTTGGACGAATGGGGACGAACTTCGTTACTTGTTGCGACGGTGGCGGAATAGACAGGAACATGACATGGATGCCGACGATGGCACAGCACTTGAATATAGTATGCGTGCACGTGTGCATGACGGCAGCGATGTGTGTGGCGTGTGTGGGGTGTGTAGTATGCGCGGACGCGTTTGGACGAATTTGGACGAACTTGGACGAACTTGGACGAACTTGGACGAACTTGGACGAAGTTGGACGAACTTGGACGAATGGGGACGAACTTCGTTTCTTGTTGCGACGGTGGCGGAATAGACAGGAACATGACATGGATGCCGACGATGGCACAGCACTTGAATATAGTATGCGTGCACGTGTGCATGACGGCAGCGATGTGTATGGCGTGTGTGGGTGTGTCGTATGCGCGGACGCGTTTGGACGAATTTGGACGAACTTTGGACGAACTTGGACGAATTGGACGAATGGACGAATGGGACGAACTTGGACGAACTTGGACGAATGGGGACGAACTTCGTTACTTGTTGCGACGGTGGCGGAATAGACAGGAACATGACATGGATGCCGACGATGGCACAGCACTTGAATATAGTATGCGTGCACGTGTGCATGACGGCGGCGATGTGTGTGGCGTGTGTGGGGTGTGTAGTATGCGCGGACGCGTTTGGACGAATTTGGACGAACTTGGACGAACGGGACGAAGTTGGACGAATGGACGAATGGGACGAACTTCGTTACTTGTTGCGACGGTGGCGGAATAGACAGGAACATGACATGGATGCCGACGATGGCACAGCACTTGAATATAGTATGCGTGCACGTGTGCATGACGGCAGCGATGTGTGTGGCGTGTGTGGGGTGTGTAGTATGCGCGGACGCGTTTGGACGAATTTGGACGAACTTGGACGAATGGACGAACTTGGACGAATTGGACGAACTTGGACGAATGGGACGAACTTGGACGAATGGGGACGAACTTCGTTACTTGTTGCGACGGTGGCGGAATAGACAGGAACATGACATGGATGCCGACGATGGCACAGCACTTGAATATAGTATGCGTGCACGTGTGCATGACGGCGGCGATGTGTGTGGCGTGTGTGGGGTGTGTAGTATGCGCGGACGCGTTTGGACGAATTTGGACGAACTTGGACGAACTTGGACGAATTGGGTCGAATGGGGACGAATGGGGACGAACTTGGACGAACTTGGACGAACTTCGTTCCTTGTTGCGACGGTGGCGGAAAAGACAGGAACATGACATAGATGCCGACGATGGCACAGCACTTGAATATAGTATGCGTGCACGTGTGCATGACGGCGATGTGTGTGGCGTGTGTGGGGTGTGTCGTATGCGCGGACGCGTTTGGACGAATTTGGACGAACTTTGACGAACTTTGGGAACTTGGACGAACTGGACGAACTTGGACGAATGGGGACGAACTTGGACGAACTTGGACGAACTTGGACGAATGGGGACGAACTTCGTTACTTGTTGCGACGGTGGCGGAATAGACAGGAACATGACATGGATGCCGACGATGGCACAGCACTTGAATATAGTATGCGTGCACGTGTGCATGACGGCGGCGATGTGTGTGGCGTGTGTGGGGTGTGTAGTATGCGCGGACGCGTTTGGACGAATTTGGACGAACTTGGACGAATGGGGACGAACTTGGACGAACTTGGACGAACTTGGACGAATGGGGACGAACTTCGTTACTTGTTGCGACGGTGGCGGAATAGACAGGAACATGACATGGATGCCGACGATGGCACAGCACTTGAATATAGTATGCGTGCACGTGTGCATGACGGCAGCGATGTGTGTGGCGTGTGTGGGGTGTGTCGTATGCGCGGACGCGCTTGGACGAATTTGGACGAACTTGGACGAACTTGGACGAAGTTGGACGAACTTGGACGAATGGGGACGAACTTCGTTACTTGTTGCGACGGTGGCGGAATAGACAGGAACATGACATGGATGCCGACGATGGCACAGCACTTGAATATAGTATGCGTGCACGTGTGCATGACGGCAGCGATGTGTGTGGCGTGTGTGGGGTGTGTAGTATGCGCGGACGCGTTTGGACGAATTTGGACGAACTTGGACGAACTTGGACGAAGTTGGACGAATGTGGACGAATGGGGACGAACTTCGTTACTTGTTGCGACGGTGGCGGAATAGACAGGAACATGACATGGATGCCGACGATGGCACAGCACTTGAATATAGTATGCGTGCACGTGTGCATGACGGCAGCGATGTGTGTGGCGTGTGTGGGGTGTGTAGTATGCGCGGACGCGTTTGGACGAATTTGGACGAACTTGGACGAACTTGGATGAACTTGGACGAATGGGGACGAACTTGGACGAACTTGGACGAACTTGGACGAATGGGGACGAACTTCGTTACTTGTTGCGACGGTGGCGGAATAGACAGGAACATGACATGGATGCCGACGATGGCACAGCACTTGAATATAGTATGCGTGCACGTGTGCATGACGGCGGCGATGTGTGTGGCGTGTGTGGGGTGTGTAGTATGCGCGGACGCGTTTGGACGAATTTGGACGAATGGGGACGAACTTGGACGAAGTTGGACGAACTTGGACGAATGGGGACGAACTTCGTTACTTGTTGCGACGGTGGCGGAATAGACAGGAACATGACATGGATGCCGACGATGGCACAGCACTTGAATATAGTATGCGTGCACGTGTGCATGACGGCGGCGATGTGTGTGGCGTGTGTGGGGTGTGTAGTATGCGCGGACGCGTTTGGACGAATGGACGAACTTGGACGAATGGACGAACTTGGACGAATGGGACGAACTTGGACGAACTTGGACGAACTTGGACGAATGGGGACGAACTTCGTTACTTGTTGCGACGGTGGCGGAATAGACAGGAACATGACATGGATGCCGACGATGGCACAGCACTTGAATATAGTATGCGTGCACGTGTGCATGACGGCGGCGATGTGTGTGGCGTGTGTGGGGTGTGTAGTATGCGCGGACGCGTTTGGACGAATTTGGACGAACTTGGACGAACTTGGGAACTTGGACGAATTGGACGAACTTGGACGAACTTGGACGAACTTGGACGAATGGGGACGAACTTCGTTACTTGTTGCGACGGTGGCGGAATAGACAGGAACATGACATGGATGCCGACGATGGCACAGCACTTGAATATAGTATGCGTGCACGTGTGCATGACGGCGGCGATGTGTGTGGCGTGTGTGGGGTGTGTAGTATGCGCGGACGCGTTTGGACGAATTTGGACGAACTTGGACGAACTTGGACGAAGTTGGACGAACTTGGACGAATGGGGACGAACTTCGTTACTTGTTGCGACGGTGGCGGAATAGACAGGAACATGACATGGATGCCGACGATGGCACAGCACTTGAATATAGTATGCGTGCACGTGTGCATGACGGCGGCGATGTGTGTGAAGTGTGTGGGGTGTGTAGTATGCGCGGACGTGCTTGGACGAATTTGGACGAACTTGGACGAACTTGGACGAACTTGGACGAATGGGGACGAACTTGGACGAATGGGGACGAACTTCGTTACTTGTTGCGACGGTGGCGGAATAGACAGGAACATGACATGGATGCCGACGATGGCACAGCACTTGAATATAGTATGCGTGCACGTGTGCATGACGGCAGCGATGTGTGTGGCGTGTGTGGGGTGTGTAGTATGCGCGGACGCGTTTGGACGAATTTGGACGAACTTGGACGAATGGGGACGAACTTGGACGAATGGGGACGAACTTCGTTACTTGTTGCGACGGTGGCGGAATAGACAGGAACATGACATAGATGCCGACGATGGCAGAGCACTTGAATATAGTATGCGTGCACGTGTGCATGACGGCGGCGATGTGTGTGGCGTGTGTGGGGTGTGTAGTATGCGCGGACGCGTTTGGACGAATTTTGACGAACTTGGACGAACTTGGACGAACTTGGACGAATGGGGACGAACTTGGACGAATGGGGACGAATGGGGACGAACTTCGTTACTTGTTGCGACGGTGGCGGAATAGACAGGAACATGACATAGATGCCGACGATGGCAGAGCACTTGAATATAGTATGCGTGCACGTGTGCATGACGGCGGCGATGTGTGTGGCGTGTGTGGGGTGTGTAGTATGCGCGGACGCGTTTGGACGAATTTGGACGAACTTGGACGAACTTGGACGAACTTGGACGAATGGGGACGAAGTTGGACGAATGGGGACGAATGGGGACGAACTTCGTTACTTGTTGCGACGGTGGCGGAATAGACAGGAACATGACATGGATGCCGACGATGGCACAGCACTTGAATATAGTATGCGTGCACGTGTGCATGACGGCGGCGATGTGTGTGGCGTGTGTGGGGTGTGTAGTATGCGCGGACGCGTTTGGACGAATTTGGACGAACTTGACGAACTTGGACGAATTGGACGAATGGGACGAATGGGGACGAACTTGGACGAACTTGGACGAACTTCGTTCCTTGTTGCGACGGTGGCGGAAAAGACAGGAACATGACATAGATGCCGACGATGGGACAGCACTTGAAAATAGTATGCGTGCACGTGTGCATGACGGCGGCGATGTGTGTGGAGTGTGTGGGGTGTGTAGTATGCGCGGACGCGTTTGGACGAATTTGGACGAACTTGGACGAACTTGGACGAATTGGACGAATGGACGAAGGACGAACTTGGACGAATGGGGACGAACTTCGTTACTTGTTGCGACGGTGGCGGAATAGACAGGAACATGACATGGATGCCGACGATGGCACAGCACTTGAATATAGTATGCGTGCACGTGTGCATGACGGCGGCGATGTGTGTGGCGTGTGTGGGGTGTGTAGTATGCGCGGACGCGTTTGGACGATTTGGACGAACTTGGACGAACTTGGACGAATTGGACGAACTTGGACGAACTTGGACGAACTTGGACGAATGGACGAATGGGACGAACTTCGTTACTTGTTGCGACGGTGGCGGAATAGACAGGAACATGACATGGATGCCGACGATGGCACAGCACTTGAATATAGTATGCGTGCACGTGTGCATGACGGCAGCGATGTGTGTGGCGTGTGTGGGGTGTGTAGTATGCGGCGGACGTTTGGACGAATTTGGACGAACTTGGACGAATTGGACGAACTTGGACGAATGGGGACGAACTTCGTTACTTGTTGCGACGGTGGCGGAATAGACAGGAACATGACATGGATGCCGACGATGGCACAGCACTTGAATATAGTATGCGTGCACGTGTGCATGACGGCGGCGATGTGTGTGGCGTGTGTGGGGTGTGTAGTATGCGCGGACGCGTTTGGACGAATTTGGACGAACTTGGACGAACTTGGACGAACTTGGACGAATGGGACGAACTTGGACGAATGGACGAATGGGGACGAACTTCGTTACTTGTTGCGACGGTGGCGGAATAGACAGGAACATGACATGGATGCCGACGATGGCACAGCACTTGAATATAGTATGCGTGCACGTGTGCATGACGGCGGCGATGTGTGTGGCGTGTGTGGGGTGTGTAGTATGCGCGGACGCGTTTGGACGAATTTGGACGAACTTGGACGAACTTGGACGAACTTGGACGAATGGGGACGAAGTTGGACGAATGGGGACGAATGGGGACGAACTTCGTTACTTGTTGCGACGGTGGCGGAATAGACAGGAACATGACATGGATGCCGACGATGGCACAGCACTTGAATATAGTATGCGTGCACGTGTGCATGACGGCGGCGATGTGTGTGGAGTGTGTGGGGTGTGTAGTATGCGCGGACGCGTTTGGACGAATGTGGACGAACTTGGACGAATGGGGACGAACTTGGACGAACTTGGACGAACTTGGACGAATGGGGACGAACTTCGTTACTTGTTGCGACGGTGGCGGAATAGACAGGAACATGACATGGATGCCGACGATGGCACAGCACTTGAATATAGTATGCGTGCACGTGTGCATGACGGCGGCGATGTGTGTGGCGTGTGTGGGGTGTGTAGTATGCGCGGACGCGTTTGGACGTTTGGACGAACTTGGACGAACTTGGACGAACTTGGACGAAGTTGGACGAACTTGGACGAATGGGGACGAACTTCGTTACTTGTTGCGACGGTGGCGGAATAGACAGGAACATGACATGGATGCCGACGATGGCACAGCACTTGAATATAGTATGCGTGCACGTGTGCATGACGGCGGCGATGTGTGTGTGTGTGGGGTGTGTAGTATGCGCGGACGTTTGGACGAATTTGGACGAACTTGGACGAACTTGGACGAACTTGGACGAATGGGGACGAACTTGGACGAATGGGGACGAACTTCGTTACTTGTTGCGACGGTGGCGGAATAGACAGGAACATGACATGGATGCCGACGATGGCACAGCACTTGAATATAGTATGCGTGCACGTGTGCATGACGGCGGCGATGTGTGTGGCGTGTGTGGGGTGTGTAGTATGCGCGGACGCGTTTGGACGAATTTGGACGAACTTGGACGAACTTGACGAACTTGGACGAATGGACGAACTTGGACGAATGGGGACGAACTTCGTTACTTGTTGCGACGGTGGCGGAATAGACAGGAACATGACATGGATGCCGACGATGGCACAGCACTTGAATATAGTATGCGTGCACGTGTGCATGACGGCGGCGATGTGTGTGGCGTGTGTGGGGTGTGTAGTATGCGCGGACGCGTTTGGACGAATTTGGACGAACTTGGACGAACTTGGATGAACTTGGACGAACTTGGACGAACTTGGACGAATGGGACGTTGGACGAACTTGGACGAATGGGGACGAACTTCGTTACTTGTTGCGACGGTGGCGGAATAGACAGGAACATGACATGGATGCCGACGATGGCAAGCACTTGAATATAGTATGCGTGCACGTGTGCATGACGGCGGCGATGTGTGTGGCGTGTGTGGGGTGTGTAGTATGCGCGGACGCGTTTGGACGAATTTGGACGAATTGGACGAACTTGGACGAACTTGGACGAATGGGGACGAACTTGGACGAATGGACGAATGGGACGAACTTCGTTACTTGTTGCGACGGTGGCGGAATAGACAGGAACATGACATGGATGCCGACGATGGCACAGCACTTGAATATAGTATGCGTGCACGTGTGCATGACGGCGGCGATGTGTGTGGCGTGTGTGGGGTGTGTAGTATGCGCGGACGCGTTTGGACGAATTTGGACGAACTTGGACGAACTTGGACGAATTGGACGAATGGGACGAATGGACGAACTTGGACGAATGGGGACGAACTTCGTTACTTGTTGCGACGGTGGCGGAATAGACAGGAACATGACATGGATGCCGACGATGGCACAGCACTTGAATATAGTATGCGTGCACGTGTGCATGACGGCGGCGATGTGTGTGGCGTGTGTGGGGTGTGTAGTATGCGCGGACGCGTTTGGACGAACTTGGACGAACTTGGACGAACTTGGACGAATGGACGAATGGACGAACTTGGACGAACTTGGACGAATGGGGACGAACTTCGTTACTTGTTGCGACGGTGGCGGAATAGACAGGAACATGACATGGATGCCGACGATGGCACAGCACTTGAATATAGTATGCGTGCACGTGTGCATGACGGCGGCGATGTGTGTGGCGTGTGTGGGGTGTGTAGTATGCGCGGACGCGTTTGGACGAATTTGGACGAACTTGGACGAACTTGGATGAACTTGGACGAACTTGGACGAACTTGGACGAACTTGGACGAACTTGGACGAATGGGGACGAACTTCGTTACTTGTTGCGACGGTGGCGGAATAGACAGGAACATGACATGGATGCCGACGATGGCACAGCACTTGAATATAGTATGCGTGCACGTGTGCATGACGGCGGCGATGTGTGTGGCGTGTGTGGGGTGTGTAGTATGCGCGGACGCGTTTGGACGAATTTGGACGAACTTGGACGAACTTGGACGAACTTGGACGAATGGACGAACTTGGACGAATGGACGAATGGGGACGAACTTCGTTACTTGTTGCGACGGTGGCGGAATAGACAGGAACATGACATGGATGCCGACGATGGCACAGCACTTGAATATAGTATGCGTGCACGTGTGCATGACGGCGGCGATGTGTGTGGCGTGTGTGGGGTGTGTAGTATGCGCGGACGCGTTTGGACGAATTTGGACGAACTTGGACGAACTTGGACGAACTTGGACGAATGGGACGAAGTTGGACGAATGGGACGAATGGGGACGAACTTCGTTACTTGTTGCGACGGTGGCGGAATAGACAGGAACATGACATGGATGCCGACGATGGCACAGCACTTGAATATAGTATGCGTGCACGTGTGCATGACGGCAGCGATGTGTGTGTGTGTGGCGTGTGTGGGGTGTGTCGTATGCGCGGACGCGTTTGGACGAATTTGGACGAACTTGGACGAACTTGGACGAACTTGGACGAATGGGACGAATGGACGAACTTGGACGAATGGGGACGAACTTCGTTACTTGTTGCGACGGTGGCGGAATAGACAGGAACATGACATGGATGCCGACGATGGCACAGCACTTGAATATAGTATGCGTGCACGTGTGCATGACGGCGGCGATGTGTGTGGCGTGTGTGGGGTGTGTAGTATGCGCGGACGCGTTTGGACGAATTTGGACGAACTTGGACGAACTTGGACGAACTTGGACGAATGGGACGAACTTGGACGAACTTGGACGAATGGGGACGAACTTCGTTACTTGTTGCGACGGTGGCGGAATAGACAGGAACATGACATGGATGCCGACGATGGCACAGCACTTGAATATAGTATGCGTGCACGTGTGCATGACGGCGGCGATGTGTGTGGCGTGTGTGGGGTGTGTAGTATGCGCGGACGCGTTTGGACGAATTTGGACGAACTTGGACGAACTTGGATGAACTTGGACGAACTTGGACGAACTTGGACGAACTTGGACGAACTTGGACGAACTTGGACGAATGGGGACGAACTTCGTTACTTGTTGCGACGGTGGCGGAATAGACAGGAACATGACATGGATGCCGACGATGGCACAGCACTTGAATATAGTATGCGTGCACGTGTGCATGACGGCGGCGATGTGTGTGGCGTGTGTGGGGTGTGTAGTATGCGCGGACGCGTTTGGACGAATTTGGACGAACTTGGACGAACTTGGACGAACTTGGACGAACTTGGACGAACTTGGACGAATGGGACGAACTTGGACGAATGGACGAACTTCGTTACTTGTTGCGACGGTGGCGGAATAGACAGGAACATGACATGGATGCCGACGATGGCACAGCACTTGAATATAGTATGCGTGCACGTGTGCATGACGGCGGCGATGTGTGTGGCGTGTGTGGGGTGTGTAGTATGCGCGGACGCGTTTGGACGAATTTGGACGAACTTGGACGAACTTGGATGAACTTGGACGAACTTGGACGAACTTGGACGAATGGGGACGAACTTGGACGAACTTGGACAAACTTCGTTCCTTGTTGCGACGGTGGCGGAATAGACAGGAACATGACATGGATGCCGACGATGGCACAGCACTTGAATATAGTATGCGTGCACGTGTGCATGACGGCGGCGATGTGTGTGGCGTGTGTGGGGTGTGTAGTATGCGCCGACGCGCTTGGACGAATTGGACGAACTTGGACGAACTTGGACGAATGGGGACGAACTTCGTTACTTGTTGCGACGGTGGCGGAATAGACAGGAACATGACATGGATGCCGACGATGGCACAGCACTTGAATATAGTATGCGTGCACGTGTGCATGACGGCGGCGATGTGTGTGGTGATGTGTGGGTGTGTAGTATGCGCGGACGCGTTTGGACGAATTTGGACGAACTTGGAATTGGCGAATTGGACGAATGGACGAACTTGGACGAAGTTGGACGAAGTTGGACGAATGGGGACGAACTTCGTTACTTGTTGCGACGGTGGCGGAATAGACAGGAACATGACATGGATGCCGACGATGGCACAGCACTTGAATATAGTATGCGTGCACGTGTGCATGACGGCGGCGATGTGTGTGGCGTGTGTGGGGTGTGTAGTATGCGCGGACGCGTTTGGACGAATTTGGACGGACGAACTTGGACGAACTTGGACGAATTGGACGAACTTGGACGAATGGGGACGAACTTCGTTACTTGTTGCGACGGTGGCGGAATAGACAGGAACATGACATGGATGCCGACGATGGCACAGCACTTGAATATAGTATGCGTGCACGTGTGCATGACGGCGGCGATGTGTGTGGCGTGTGTGGGGTGTGTAGTATGCGCGGACGCGTTTGGACGAATTTGGACGAACTTGGACGAACTTGGACGAACTTGGAGAACTGGACGAACTTGGACGAATTGGACGAATGTTGGACGAATGGGGACGAACTTCGTTACTTGTTGCGACGGTGGCGGAATAGACAGGAACATGACATGGATGCCGACGATGGCACAGCACTTGAATATAGTATGCGTGCACGTGTGCATGACGGCGGCGATGTGTGTGGCGTGTGTGGGGTGTGTAGTATGCGCGGACGCGTTTGGACGAATTTGGACGAACTTGGACGAACTTGGACGAACTTGGACGAACTTGGACGAACTTGGACGAAGGACGAATGGGGACGAACTTCGTTACTTGTTGCGACGGTGGCGGAATAGACAGGAACATGACATGGATGCCGACGATGGCACAGCACTTGAATATAGTATGCGTGCACGTGTGCATGACGGCGGCGATGTGTGTGTGTGTGGGGTGTGTAGTATGCGCGGACGCGTTTGGACGAATTTGGACGAACTTGGACGAACTTGGACGAACTTGGACGAACTTGGACGAACTGGACGAATTGGACGAACTTGGACGAATGGGGACGAACTTCGTTACTTGTTGCGACGGTGGCGGAATAGACAGGAACATGACATGGATGCCGACGATGGCACAGCACTTGAATATAGTATGCGTGCACGTGTGCATGACGGCGGCGATGTGTGTGGCGTGTGTGGGGTGTGTAGTATGCGCGGACGCGTTTGGACGAATTTGGACGAACTTGGACGAACTTGGACGAACTTGGACGAACTTGGACGAAGTTGGACGAATGGCGAACTTGGACGAATGGGGACGAACTTCGTTACTTGTTGCGACGGTGGCGGAATAGACAGGAACATGACATGGATGCCGACGATGGCACAGCACTTGAATATAGTATGCGTGCACGTGTGCATGACGGCGGCGATGTGTGTGGCGTGTGTGGGGTGTGTAGTATGCGCGGACGCGTTTGGACGAATTTGGACGAACTTGGACGAACTTGGACGAACTTGGACGAACTTGGACGAACTTGGACGAATTGGACGAATGGACGAACTGGACGAATGGGGACGAACTTCGTTACTTGTTGCGACGGTGGCGGAATAGACAGGAACATGACATGGATGCCGACGATGGCACAGCACTTGAATATAGTATGCGTGCACGTGTGCATGACGGCGGCGATGTGTGTGGCTGTGTGGGGTGTAGTATGCGCGGACGCGTTGGACGAATTTGGACGAACTTGTGGACGAACTTGGACGAACTTGGACGAAGTTGGACGAACTTGGACGAATGGGACGATGGGGACGAACTTCGTTACTTGTTCGACGGTGGCGGAATAGACAGGAACATGACATGGATGCCGACGATGGCACAGCACTTGAATATAGTATGCGTGCACGTGTGCATGACGGCGGCGATGTGTGTGGCGTGTGTGGGGTGTGTGTAGTATGCGCGGACGCGTTTGGACGAATTTGGACGAACTTGGACGAACTTGGATGAAACTTGGACGAACTTGGGACGAACTTGGACGAATTGGACGAACTTGGACGAATGGGGACGAACTTCGTTACTTGTTGCGACGGTGGCGGAATAGACAGGAACATGACATGGATGCCGACGATGGCACAGCACTTGAATATAGTATGCGTGCACGTGTGCATGACGGCGGCGATGTGTGTGGCGTGTGTGGGGTGTGTAGTATGCGCGGACGCGTTTGGACGAATTTGGACGAACTTGGACGAACTTGGATGAACTTGGACGAACTTGGACGAACTTGGACGAATGGGGACGAACTTGGACGAATGGGGACGAACTTCGTTACTTGTTGCGACGGTGGCGGAATAGACAGGAACATGACATGGATGCCGACGATGGCACAGCACTTGAATATAGTATGCGTGCACGTGTGCATGACGGCGGCGATGTGTGTGGCGTGTGTGGGGTGTGTAGTATGCGCGGACGCGTTTGGACGAATTGGACGAACTATTGACGAACTTGGAGAACTTGGACGAATGGGACGAACTTGGACGAATGGGGACGAACTTGGACGAACTTGGACGAACTTCGTTCCTTGTTGCGACGGTGGCGGAATAGACAGGAACATGACATGGATGCCGACGATGGCACAGCACTTGAATATAGTATGCGTGCACGTGTGCATGACGGCAGCGATGTGTGTGGCGTGTGTGGGGTGTGTAGTATGCGCGGACGCGTTTGGACGAATTTGGACGAACTTGGACGAACTTGGACGAACTTGGATGAACTTGGACGAACTTGGACGAATCGGGACGAAGTCGGACGAACTTGGACGAATGGGGACGAACTTCGTTACTTGTTGCGACGGTGGCGGAAAAGACAGGAACATGACATGGATGCCGACGATGGGACAGCACTTGAATATAGTATGCGTGCACGTGTGCATGACGGCGGCGATGTGTGTGGAGTGTGTGGGGTGTGTAGTATGCGCGGACGCGCTTGGACGAATTTGGACGAACTTGGACGAACTTGGATGAACTTGGACGAACTTGGAATGGACGAATGGGACGATGGGGACGAACTTCGTTACTTGTTGCGACGGTGGCGGAATAGACAGGAACATGACATGGATGCCGACGATGGCACAGCACTTGAATATAGTATGCGTGCACGTGTGCATGACGGCGGCGATGTGTGTGTGTGTGTGGGTGTGTAGTATGCGCGGACGCGTTTGGACGAATTTGGACGAACTTGGACGAACTTGGATGAACTTGGACGAACTTGGACGAACTTGGACGAACTTGGACGAACTTGGACGAATGGGGACGAACTTCGTTACTTGTTGCGACGGTGGCGGAATAGACAGGAACATGACATAGATGCCGACGATGGCAGAGCACTTGAATATAGTATGCGTGCACGTGTGCATGACGGCGGCGATGTGTGTGGCGTGTGTGGGGTGTGTAGTATGCGCGGACGCGTTTGGACGAATTTGGACGAACTTATTTGGATGAACTTGGACGAACTTGGACGAACTTGGACGAATGGGGACGAACTTGGACGAACTTGGACGAACTTCGTTCCTTGTTGCGACGGTGGCGGAATAGACAGGAACATGACATGGATGCCGACGATGGCACAGCACTTGAATATAGTATGCGTGCACGTGTGCATGACGGCGGCGATGTGTGTGGCGTGTGTGGGGTGTGTAGTATGCGCGGACGCGTTTGGACGAATTTGGACGAACTTGGACGAACTTGGATGAACTTGGACGAACTTGGACGAACTTCGACGAATGGGGACGAACTTGGACGAACTTGGACGAACTTCGTTCCTTGTTGCGACGGTGGCGGAATAGACAGGAACATGACATGGATGCCGACGATGGCAGAGCACTTGAATATAGTATGCGTGCACGTGTGCATGACGGCGGCGATGTGTGTGGAGTGTGTGGGGTGTGTAGTATGCGCGGACGCGCTTGGACGAATTTGGACGAACTTGGACGAACTTGGACGAATGGGGACGAACTTCGTTACTTGTTGCGACGGTGGCGGAATAGACAGGAACATGACATGGATGCCGACGATGGCACAGCACTTGAATATAGTATGCGTGCACGTGTGCATGACGGCGGCGATGCGTGTGGCGTGTGTGGGGTGTGTAGTGCGATGTGTGTGGCGTGTGTGGGGTGTGCAGTATGCGCGGACGCGTTTGGACGAATGTGGACGAACTTGGACGAATGGACGAACTTGGACGAAGTTGGACGAACTTGGACGAAGTTGGACGAAGTTGGACGAATGGGGACGAATGGGGACGAACTTCGTTACTTGTTGCGACGGTGGCGGAATAGACAGGAACATGACATGGATGTCGACGATGGCACAGCACTTGAATATAGTATGCGTGCATGTGTGCATGACGGCGGCGATGTGTGTGGAGTGTGTGGGGTGTGTAGTATGCGCGGACGCGTTTGGACGAATTTGGACGAACTTGGACGAACTTGGACGAATCGGGACGAACTTGGACGAATGGGGACGAACTTCGTTACTTGTTGCGACGGTGGCGGAATAGACAGGAACATGACATGGATGCCGACGATGGCACAGCACTTGAATATAGTATGCGTGCACGTGTGCATGACGGCAGCGATGTGTGTGGCGTGTGTGGGGTGTGTAGTATGCGCGGACGCGTTTGGACGAATTTGGACGAACTTGGACGAACTTGGACGAACTTGGATGAACTTGGACGAACTTGGACGAATCGGGACGAAGTCGGACGAACTTGGACGAATGGGGACGAACTTCGTTACTTGTTGCGACGGTGGCGGAAAAGACAGGAACATGACATGGATGCCGACGATGGGACAGCACTTGAATATAGTATGCGTGCACGTGTGCATGACGGCGGCGATGTGTGTGGAGTGTGTGGGGTGTGTAGTATGCGCGGACGCGCTTGGACGAATTTGGACGAACTTGGACGAACTTGGATGAACTTGGACGAACTTGGACGAACTTGGACGAATGGGGACGAATGGGGACGAACTTCGTTACTTGTTGCGACGGTGGCGGAATAAACAGGAACATGACATGGATGCCGACGATGGCACAGCACTTGAATATAGTATGCGTGCACGTGTGCATGACGGCGGCGATGTGTGTGGCGTGTGTGGGGTGTGTAGTATGCGCGGACGCGTTTGGACGAATTTGGACGAACTTGGACGAACTTGGACGAACTTGGATGAACTTGGACGAACTTGGACGAATCGGGACGAAGTCGGACGAACTTGGACGAATGGGGACGAACTTCGTTACTTGTTGCGACGGTGGCGGAAAAGACAGGAACATGACATGGATGCCGACGATGGGACAGCACTTGAATATAGTATGCGTGCACGTGTGCATGACGGCGGCGATGTGTGTGGAGTGTGTGGGGTGTGTAGTATGCGCGGACGCGCTTGGACGAATTTGGACGAACTTGGACGAACTTGGATGAACTTGGACGAACTTGGACGAACTTGGACGAATGGGGACGAATGGGGACGAACTTCGTTACTTGTTGCGACGGTGGCGGAATAGACAGGAACATGACATGGATGCCGACGATGGCACAGCACTTGAATATAGTATGCGTGCACGTGTGCATGACGGCGGCGATGTGTGTGAAGTGTGTGGGGTGTGTAGTATGCGCGGACGCGTTTGGACGAATTTGGACGAACTTGGACGAACTTGGATGAACTTGGACGAACTTGGACGAACTTGGACGAACTTGGACGAACTTGGACGAACTTGGACGAACTTGGACGAATGGGGACGAACTTCGTTACTTGTTGCGACGGTGGCGGAATAGACAGGAACATGACATGGATGCCGACGATGGCACAGCACTTGAATATAGTATGCGTGCACGTGTGCATGACGGCAGCGATGTGTGTGGCGTGTGTGGGGTGTGTAGTATGCGCGGACGCGTTTGGACGAATTTGGACGAACTTGGACGAATGGGGACGAACTTGGACGAATGGGGACGAACTTGGACGAACTTGGACGAACTTGGACGAATGGGGACGAAGTTGGACGAATGGGGACGAACTTCGTTACTTGTTGCGACGGTGGCGGAATAGACAGGAACATGACATGGATGCCGACGATGGCACAGCACTTGAATATAGTATGCGTGCACGTGTGCATGACGGCGGCGATGTGTGTGGAGTGTGTGGGGTGTGTAGTATGCGCGGACGCGTTTGGACGAATTTGGACGAACTTGGACGAACTTGGACGAAGTTGGACGAACTTGGACGAATGGGGACGAACTTCGTTACTTGTTGCGACGGTGGCGGAATAGACAGGAACATGACATGGATGCCGACGATGGCACAGCACTTGAATATAGTATGCGTGCACGTGTGCATGACGGCGGCGATGCGTGTGGCGTGTGTGGGGTGTGTAGTGCGTGTGTGTGGGTGTGTGGGTGTGCAGTATGCGCGGACGCGTTTGGACGAATGTGGCGAACTTGGACGAATGGGGACGAACTTGGACGAAGTTGGACGAACTTGGACGAAGTTGGACGAAGTTGGACGAATGGGGACGAATGGGGACGAACTTCGTTACTTGTTGCGACGGTGGCGGAATAGACAGGAACATGACATGGATGTCGACGATGGCACAGCACTTGAATATAGTATGCGTGCATGTGTGCATGACGGCGGCGATGTGTGTGGAGTGTGTGGGGTGTGTAGTATGCGCGGACGCGTTTGGACGAATTTGGACGAACTTGGACGAACTTGGACGAATCGGGACGAACTTGGACGAATGGGGACGAACTTCGTTACTTGTTGCGACGGTGGCGGAATAGACAGGAATATGACATGGATGCCGACGATGGCACAGCACTTGAATATAGTATGCGTGCACGTGTGCATGACGGCAGCGATGTGTGTGGCGTGTGTGGGGTGTGTAGTATGCGCGGACGCGTTTGGACGAATTTGGACGAACTTGGACGAACTTGGATGAACTTGGACGAATGGGGACGAACTTCGTTACTTGTTGCGACGGTGGCGGACTAGACAGGAACATGACATGGATGCCGACGATGGCAGAGCACTTGAATATAGTATGCGTGCACGTGTGCATGACGGCGGCGATGTGTGTGGCGTGTGTCGGGTGTGTAGTATGCGCGGACGCGTTTGGACGAATTTGGACGAACTTGGACGAACTTGGACGAAGTTGGACGAAGTTGGACGAACTTGGACGAATGGGGACGAATGGGGACGAACTTCGTTACTTGTTGCGACGGTGGCGGAATAGACAGGAACATGACATAGATGCCGACGATGGGACAGCACTTGAATATAGTATGCGTGCACGTGTGCATGACGGCGGCGATGTGTGTGGCGTGTGTGGGGTGTGTAGTATGCGCGGACGCGCTTGGACGAAGTTGGACGAACTTGGACGAACTTGGACGAATGGGGACGAATGGGGACGAACTTCGTTCCTTGTTGCGACGGTGGCGGAATAGACAGGAACATGACATGGATGCCGACGATGGCACAGCACTTGAATATAGTATGCGTGCACGTGTGCATGACGGCAGCGATGTGTGTGGCGTGTGTGGGGTGTGTAGTATGCGCGGACGCGCTTGGACGAAGTTGGACGAACTTGGACGAACTTGGACGAATGGGGACGAAGTTGGACGAATGGGGACGAACTTCGTTACTTGTTGCGACGGTGGCGGAATAGACAGGAACATGACATGGATGCCGACGATGGCACAAGACTGGAATATAGTATGCGTGCACGTGTGCATGACGGCGGCGATGTGTGTGGAGTGTGTGGGGTGTGTAGTATGCGCGGACGCGTTTGGACGAATGTGGACGAACTTGGACGAATGGGGACGAACTTGGACGAAGTTGGACGAAGTTGGACGAAGTTGGACGAACTTGGACGAAGTTGGACGAAGTTGGACGAAGTTGGACGAACTTGGACGAATGGGGACGAATGGGGACGAATGGGGACGAACTTCGTTACTTGTTGCGACGGTGGCGGAATAGACAGGAACATGACATGGATGCCGACGATGGCACAAGACTGGAATATAGTATGCGTGCACGTGTGCATGACGGCGGCGATGTGTGTGGAGTGTGTGGGGTGTGTAGTATGCGCGGACGCGTTTGGACGAATGTGGACGAACTTGGACGAATGGGGACGAACTTGGACGAAGTTGGACGAAGTTGGACGAAGTTGGACGAACTTGGACGAAGTTGGACGAAGTTGGACGAACTTGGACGAATGGGGACGAATGGGGACGAACTTCGTTACTTGTTGCGACGGTGGCGGAATAGACAGGAACATGACATAGATGCCGACGATGGCACAGCACTTGAATATAGTATGCGTGCACGTGTGCATGACGGCGGCGATGTGTGTGGCGTGTATGGGGTGTGTAGTATGCGCGGACGAATTGGGATATTTTTGGACGAACTTGGACGAATTTGGACGAATTTGGACGAACTTGGACGAATGGGGACGAACTTGGACGAATGGGGACGAACTTGGACGAACTTGGACGAATCGGGACGAAGTTGGACGAATGGGGACGAATGGGGACGAACTTCGTTACTTGTTGCGACGGTGGCGGAATAGACAGGAACATGACATGGATGTCGACGATGGCAGAGCACTTGAATATAGTATGCGTGCACGTGTGCATGACGGCGGCGATGTGTGTGGCGTGTGTGGGGTGTGTCGTATGCGCGGACGCGTTTGGACGAATGTGGACGAACTTGGACGAATGGGGACGAACTTGGACGAATGGGGACGAACTTGGACGAACTTGGACGAACTTGGACGAATGGGGACGAACTTCGTTACTTGTTGCGACGGTGGCGGAATAGACAGGAACATGACATGGATGCCGACGATGGCACAGCACTTGAATATAGTATGCGTGCACGTGTGCATGACGGCAGCGATGTGTGTGGCGTGTGTGGGGTGTGTAGTATGCGCGGACGCGTTTGGACGAATTTGGACGAACTTGGACGAATGGGACGAACTTGGACGATGGGACGAACTTGGACGAATGGGGACGAACTTGGACGAAGTTGGACGAAGTTGGACGAAGTTGGACGAACTTGGACGAAGTTGGACGAAGTTGGACGAACTTGGACGAATGGGGACGAATGGGGACGAACTTCGTTACTTGTTGCGACGGTGGCGGAATAGACAGGAACATGACATGGATGCCGACGATGGCACAGCACTTGAATATAGTATGCGTGCACGTGTGCATGACGGCAGCGATGTGTGTGGCGTGTGTGGGGTGTGTAGTATGCGCGGACGCGTTTGGACGAATTTGGACGAACTTGGACGAATGGGGACGAACTTGGACGAACTTGGACTAATGGGGACGAAGTTGGACGAAGTTGGACGAATGGGGACGAACTTCGTTACTTGTTGCGACGGTGGCGGAATAGACAGGAACATGACATGGATGCCGACGATGGCACAGCACTTGAATATAGTATGCGTGCACGTGTGCATGACGGCAGCGATGTGTGTGGCGTGTGTGGGGTGTGTAGTATGCGCGGACGCGTTTGGACGAATGTGGACGAACTTGGACGAACTTGGACGAAGTTGGACGAATGGGGACGAACTTGGACGAACTTCGTTCCTTGTTGCGACGGTGGCGGAATAGACAGGAACATGACATGGATGCCGACGATGGCACAGCACTTGAATATAGTATGCGTGCACGTGTGCATGACGGCGGCGATGTGTGTGAAGTGTGTGGGGTGTGTAGTATGCGCGGACGCGCTTGGACGAAGTTGGACGAACTTGGACGAATGGGGACGAACTTCGTTTCTTGTTGCGACGGTGGCGGAATAGACAGGAACATGACATGGATGCCGACGATGGCACAAGACTGGAATATAGTATGCGTGCACGTGTGCATGACGGCGGCGATGTGTGTGGAGTGTGTGGGGTGTGTAGTATGCGCGGACGCGTTTGGACGAATGTGGACGAACTTGGACGAACTTGGACGAACTTGGACGAAGTTGGACGAAGTTGGACGAAGTTGGACGAACTTGGACGAAGTTGGACGAAGTTGGACGAACTTGGACGAATGGGGACGAATGGGGACGAACTTCGTTACTTGTTGCGACGGTGGCGGAATAGACAGGAACATGACATAGATGCCGACGATGGCACAGCACTTGAATATAGTATGCGTGCACGTGTGCATGACGGCGGCGATGTGTGTGGCGTGTATGGGGTGTGTAGTATGCGCGGACGAATTGGGATATTTTTGGACGAACTTGGACGAATTTGGACGAATTTGGACGAACTTGGACGAATGGGGACGAACTTGGACGAATGGGGACGAACTTGGACGAACTTGGACGAATCGGGACGAAGTTGGACGAATGGGGACGAATGGGGACGAACTTCGTTACTTGTTGCGACGGTGGCGGAATAGACAGGAACATGACATGGATGTCGACGATGGCAGAGCACTTGAATATAGTATGCGTGCACGTGTGCATGACGGCGGCGATGTGTGTGGCGTGTGTGGGGTGTGTCGTATGCGCGGACGCGTTTGGACGAATGTGGACGAACTTGGACGAATGGGGACGAACTTGGACGAATGGGGACGAACTTGGACGAACTTGGACGAACTTGGACGAATGGGGACGAACTTCGTTCCTTGTTGCGACGGTGGCGGAATAGACAGGAACATGACATGGATGCCGACGATGGCACAGCACTTGAATATAGTATGCGTGCACGTGTGCATGACGGCAGCGATGTGTGTGGCGTGTGTGGGGTGTGTAGTATGCGCGGACGCGTTTGGACGAATTTGGACGAACTTGGACGAATGGGGACGAACTTGGACGAATGGGGACGAACTTGGACGAATGGGGACGAACTTGGACGAAGTTGGACGAAGTTGGACGAAGTTGGACGAACTTGGACGAAGTTGGACGAAGTTGGACGAACTTGGACGAATGGGGACGAACTTGGACGAACTTGGACGAACTTGGACGAACTTGGATGAACTTGGACGAATGGGGACGAACTTCGTTTCTTGTTGCGACGGTGGCGGAATAGACAGGAACATGACATGGATGCCGACGATGGCACAGCACTTGAATATACTATGCGTGCACGTGTGCATGACGGCGGCGATGCGTGTGGTGTGTGTGGGGTGTGTAGTGCGATGTGTGTGGCGTGTGTGGGGTGTGTAGTATGCGCGGACGCGTTTGGACGAATTTGGACGAACTTGGACGAAGTTGGACGAACTTGGACGAATCGGGACGAAGTTGGACGAATGGGGACGAATGGGGACGAACTTCGTTACTTGTTGCGACGGTGGCGGAATAGACAGGAACATGACATGGATGCCGACGATGGCACAGCACTTGAATATAGTATGCGTGCACGTGTGCATGACGGCGGCGATGTGTGTGGCGTGTGTGGGGTGTGTAGTATGCGCGGACGCGTTTGGACGAATGTGGACGAACTTGGACGAACTTGGATGAACTTGGACGAATGGGGACGAACTTGGACGAACTTGGACGAACTTGGACGAATGGGGACGAACTTCGTTCCTTGTTGCGACGGTGGCGGAATAGACAGGAACATGACATGGATGCCGACGATGGCACAGCACTTGAATATAGTATGCGTGCACGTGTGCATGACGGCGGCGATGTGTGTGAAGTGTGTGGGGTGTGTAGTATGCGCGGACGCGCTTGGACGAATTTGGACGAACTTGGACGAATGGGGACGAACTTGGACGAACTTGGACGAAGTTGGACGAATGGGGACGAACTTCGTTACTTGTTGCGACGGTGGCGGAATAGACAGGAACATGACATGGATGCCGACGATGGCACAGCACTTGAATATACTATGCGTGCACGTGTGCATGACGGCGGCGATGCGTGTGGTGTGTGTGGGGTGTGTAGTGCGATGTGTGTGGCGTGTGTGGGGTGTGTAGTATGCGCGGACGAATTGGGATATTTTTGGACGAACTTGGACGAACTTGGACGAACTTGGACGAACTTGGACGAACTTGGACGAAGTTGGACGAAGTTGGACGAACTTGGACGAATGGGGACGAACTTCGTTACTTGTTGCGACGGTGGCGGAATAGACAGGAACATGACATGGATGCCGACGATGGCACAGCACTTGAATATAGTATGCGTGCACGTGTGCATGACGGCGGCGATGTGTGTGGAGTGTGTGGGGTGTGTAGTATGCGCGGACGCGTTTGGACGAATTTGGACGAACTTGGACGAACTTGGATGAACTTGGACGAATGGGGACGAACTTCGTTACTTGTTGCGACGGTGGCGGACTAGACAGGAACATGACATGGATGCCGACGATGGCAGAGCACTTGAATATAGTATGCGTGCACGTGTGCATGACGGCGGCGATGTGTGTGGCGTGTGTCGGGTGTGTAGTATGCGCGGACGCGTTTGGACGAATTTGGACGAACTTGGACGAACTTGGACGAAGCTGGACGAACTTGGACGAATCGGGACGAAGTTGGACGAATGGGGACGAATGGGGACGAACTTCGTTACTTGTTGCGACGGTGGCGGAATAGACAGGAACATGACATGGATGCCGACGATGGCACAGCACTTGAATATAGTATGCGTGCACGTGTGCATGACGGCAGCGATGTGTGTGGAGTGTGTGGGGTGTGTAGTATGCGCGGACGCGTTTGGACGAACTTGGACGAACTTGGACGAATGGGGACGAACTTCGTTCCTTGTTGCGACGGTGGCGGAATAGACAGGAACATGACATGGATGCCGACGATGGCAGAGCACTTGAATATAGTATGCGTGCACGTGTGCATGACGGCGGCGATGTGTGTGGAGTGTGTGGGGTGTGTAGTATGCGCGGACGCGTTTGGACGAACTTGGACGAACTTGGACGAATGGGGACGAACTTCGTTACTTGTTGCGACGGTGGCGGAATAGACAGGAACATGACATGGATGCCGACGATGGCACAGCACTTGAATATAGTATGCGTGCACGTGTGCATGACGGCGGCGATGTGTGTGGCGTGTATGGGGTGTGTAGTATGCGCGGACGAATTGGGATATTTTTGGACGAACTTGGACGAAGTTGGACGAATTGGCACGAAGTTGGACGAATGGGGACGAACTTCGTTCCTTGTTGCAACGGTGGCGGAATAGACAGGAACATGACATGGATGCCGACGATGGCACAGCACTTGAATATAGTATGCGTGCACGTGTGCATGACGGCGGCGATGTGTGTGGCGTGTATGGGGTTGTAGTATGCGCGGACGAATTGGGATATTTTTGGACGAACTTGGACGAAGTTGGACGAATTGGCACGAAGTTGGACGAATGGGGACGAACTTCGTTCCTTGTTGCAACGGTGGCGGAATAGACAGGAACATGACATGGATGCCGACGATGGCACAGCACTTGAATATAGTATGCGTGCACGTGTGCATGACGGCGGCGTAGGCAGTCCTGGCGAGTCCGACGCACCCACCACGACTTCCAAACGTCACCAAACGACGCCAATACGCACCACATATACGTCGGAAAGTGCAACACCCAGCACCACTCTCCGTCCACACACACCGCGCCACAATGGCATGCAGTCGCAAATCGTCCCAAATGTCGCAAATCGTCGTAAACGTCGCAAATCGTCGTAAGCAGTCCTGGCGAGTCCGACGCACCCACCACCGACTCCAAACGTCACCAAACGACGCCAATACGCACCACATATACGTCGGAAAGTGCAACACCCAGCACCACTCACCGTCCACACACACCCGCGCCACAATGGCATGCAGTCGCAAAGTCGTCGCAAATCGTCGCAAATCGTCGTAAGCAGTCCTGGCGAGTCCGACGCACCCACCACGACTTCCAAACGTCACCAAACGACGCCAATACGCACCACATATACGTCGGAAAGTGCAACACCCAGCACCACTCACCGTCCACACACACCCGCGCCACAATGGCATGCAGTCGCAAATCGTCGCAAATCGTCGCAAATCGTCGTAAGCAGTCCTGGCGAGTCCGACGCACCCACCACCGACTCCAAACGTCACCAAACGACGCCAATACGCACCACATATACGTCGGAAAGTGCAACACCCAGCACCACTCACCGTCCACACACACCCGCGCCACAACGGCATGCAGTCGCAAATCGTCGCAAATCGTCGCAAACCGTCGTAAGCAGTCCTGGCGAGTCCGACGCACCCACCAACGACTTCCAAACGTCACCAAACGACGCCAATACGCACCACATATACGTCGGAAAGTGCAACACCCAGCACCACTCACCGTCCACACACACCCGCGCCACAATGGCATGCAGTCGCAAATCGTCGCAAATCGTCGTAAGCAGTCCTGGCGAGTCCGACGCACCCACCACGACTTCCAAACGTCACCAAACGACGCCAATACGCACCACATATACGTCGGAAAGTGCAACACCCAGCACCACTCTCCGTCCACACACACCCGCGCCACAATGACATGGCATGTCGCAAACGTCGCAAATCGTCGCAAATCGTCGCAAACGTCGCAAATCGTCGTAAGCAGTCCTGGCGAGTCCGACGCACCCACCACCGACTCCAAACGTCACCAAACGACGCCAATACGCACCACATATACGTCGGAAAGTGCAACACCCAGCACCACTCACCGTCCACACACACCCGCGCCACAATGGCATGCAGTCGCAAAGCGTCGCAAATCGTCGTAAGCAGTCCTGGCGAGTCCGACGCACCCACCACCGACTCCAAACGTCACCAAACGCCAATAATACGCACCACATATACGTCGGAAAGTGCAACACCCAGCACCACTCACCGTCCACACACACCCGCGCCACAATGGCATGCAGTCGCAAATCGTCGCAAATCGTCGCAAATCGTCGTAAGCAGTCCTGGCGAGTCCGACGCACCCACCACCGACTTCCAAACGTCACCAAACGACGCCAATACGCACCACATATACGTCGGAAAGTGCAACACCCAGCACCACTCACCGTCCACACACACCCGCGCCACAATGGCATGCAGTCGCAAATCGTCGCAAATCGTCGTAAGCAGTCCTGGCGAGTCCGACGCACCCACCACCGACTTCCAAACGTCACCAAACGACGTCAATACGCACCACATATACGTCGGAAAGTGCAACACCCAGCACCACTCACCGTCCACACACACCCGCGCCACAATGGCATGCAGTCGCAAATCGTCGCAAATCGTCGCAAATCGTCGCAAATCGTCGTAAGCAGTCCTTTCGAGTCCGACGCCAACCACCACCGACCTCCACACGTCACCAAACGACGCCAATACGCACCACATATACGTCGGAAAGTGCAACACCCAGCACCACTCTCCGTCCACACACACCCGCGCCACAATGACATGCAGTCGCAAAGCGTCGCAAATCGTCGTAAGCAGACCTGGCGAGTCCGACGCACCCACCACCGACTTCCAAACGTCACCAAACGACGCCAATACGCACCACATATACGTCGGAAAGTGCAACACCCAGCACCACTCACCGTCCACACACACCCGCGCCACAATGGCATGCAGTCGCAAATCGTCGCAAATCGTCGCAAAGCGTCGTAAGCAGACCTGGCGAGTCCAACGCACCCACCACGACTCCAAACGTCACCAAACGACGCCAATACGCACCACATATTCGTCGGAAAGTGCAACACCCAGCACCACTCTCCGTCCACACACACCCGCGCCACAATGACATGCAGTCGCAAAGCGTCGCAAATCGTCGCAAAGCGTCGCAAATCGTCGTAAGCAGTCCTGGCGAGTCCGACGCACCCACCAACGACTTCCAAACGTCACCAAACGACGCCAATACGCACCACATATTCGTCGGAAAGTGCAACACCCAGCACCACTCTCCGTCCACACACACCCGCGCCACAATGACATGCAGTCGCAACTCGTCGCAAACCGTCGCAAATCGTCGCAAAGCGTCGCAAAGCGTCGCAAATCGTCGTAAGCAGTCCTGGCGAGTCCGACGCACCCACCAACGACTTCCAAACGTCACCAAACGACGCCAATACGCACCACATATACGTCGGAAAGTGCAACACCCAGCACCACTCTCCGTCCACACACACACGCGCCACAATGGCATGCAGTCGCAAATCGTCGCAAATCGTCGCAAATCGTCGGAAGCAGACCTGGCGAGTCCGACGCACCCACCAACGACTTCCAAACGTCACCAAACGACGCCAATACGCACCACATATACGTCGGAAAGTGCAACACCCAGCACCACTCTCCGTCCACACACACCCGTGCCACAATGGCATGCAGTCGCAACTCGTCGCAAACCGTCGCAAATCGTCGCAAAGCGTCGCAAAGCGTCGCAAATCGTCGTAAGCAGTCCTGGCGAGTCCGACGCACCCACCAACGACTTCCAAACGTCACCAAACGACGCCAATACGCACCACATATACGTCGGAAAGTGCAACACCCAGCACCACTCTCCGTCCACACGCACCCGTGCCACAATGACATGCAGTCCCAAATCGTCGCAAATCGTCGTAAGCAGACCTGGCGAGTCCGACGCACCCACCACCGACTTCCAAACGTCACCAAACGACGCCAATACGCACCACATATACGTCGGAAAGTGCAACACCCAGCACCACTCTCCATCCACACACACCCGCGCCACAATGACATGCAGTCGCAAAGCGTCGCAAATCGTCGCAAATCGTCGTAAGCAGTCCTGGCGAGTCCGACGCACCCACCAACGACTTCCAAACGTCACCAAACGACGCCAATACGCACCACATATACGTCGGAAAGTGCAACACCCAGCACCACTCACCGTCCACACACACCCGCGCCACAATGACATGCAGTCGCAAATCGTCGCAAATCGTCGCAAATCGTCGCAAATCGTCGTAAGCAGTCCTGGCGAGTCCGACGCACCCACCACCGACTTCCAAACGTCACCAAACGACGCCAATACGCACCACAATACGTCGGAAAGTGCAACACCCAGCACCACTCACCGTCCACACACACCCGCGCCACAATGACATGCAGTCGCAAATCGTCGCAAGTCGCAAATCGTCGCAAAACGTCGCAAATCGCATCGTCGCAAAGCGTCGCAAATCGTCGTAAGCAGTCCTGGCGAGTCCGACGCACCCACCACCGACTTCCAAACGTCACCAAACGACGCCAATACGCACACATATACGTCGGAAAGTGCAACACCCAGCACCACTCACCGTCCACACACACACCCGCGCCACAATGGCATGCAGTCGCAAATCGTCGCAAATCGTCGCAAATCGTCGTAAGCAGTCCTGGCGAGTCCGACGCACCCACCAACGACTTCCAAACGTCACCAAACGACGCCAATACGCACCACAT
Organism: Pythium insidiosum; assembly: GCA_022836835.1. Lineage (NCBI taxonomy): Eukaryota > Oomycota > Peronosporomycetes > Pythiales > Pythiaceae > Pythium > Pythium insidiosum. Next base: position 99,095 of record JAKVDI010000089.1, read on the forward strand.
ATACGTCGGAAAGTGCAACACCCAGCACCACTCTCCGTCCACACACACCCGCGCCACAATGGCATGCAGTCGCAAATCGTCGCAAATCGTCGCAAAGCGTCGCAAATCGTCGTAAGCAGTCCTGGCGAGTCCGACGCACCCACCACGACTCCAAACGTCACCAAACGACGCCAATACGCACCACATATCGTCGGAAAGTGCAACACCCAGCACCACTCACCGTCCACACACACCCGCGCCACAATGGCATGCAGTCGCAACTCGTCGCAAATCGTCGCAAATCGTCGCAAATCGTCGCAAAGCGTCGCAATCGTAAGCAGTCCTGGCGAGTCCGACGCACCCACCACCGACCTTCCAAACGTCACCAAACGACGCCAATACGCACCACATATACGTCGGAAAGTGCAACACCCAGCACCACTCTCCGTCCACACACCCCGCCACAATGACATGCAGTCGCAAATCGTCGCAAAGTCGCAAAGCGTCGCAAATCGTCGTAAGCAGTCCTGGCGAGTCCGACGCACCCACCAACGACTTCCAAACGTCAAAACGACGCCAATACGCACCACATATACGTCGGAAAGTGCAACACCCAGCACCACTCTCCGTCCACACACACCCGCGCCACAATGACATGCAGTCGCAACTCGTCGCAAATCGTCGCAAAGCGTCGCAAATCGTCGTAAGCAGTCCTGGCGAGTCCGACGCACCCACCAACGACTTCCAAACGTCACCAAACGACGCCAATACGCACCACATATTCGTCGGAAAGTGCAACACCCAGCACCACTCTCCGTCCACACACACCCGCGCCACAATGACATGCAGTCGCAACTCGTCGCAAATCGTCGCAAATCGTCGCAAACCGTCGCCAATCGTCGCAAATCGTCGCAAATCGTCGCAAATCGTAACACGTATCAACGCATGCGTCAGACACAGTCGCAAAAGGTAGCAAAAGGTAGCAAAAGGTAGCAAAAGGTAGCAAAAGGTAGCAAAAGGTAGCAAACCGTCGTCGACGTCGGAGACAGTCAGAAACAGCACTCACGACCCTTCCGACCACAGGAAAGTACACCAACACGCTCCGCATACACGTCACAACCTGCCACCAACACCACACGCATCGTCGACACGTACCAACGCATGCGTCAGACACAGTCGCAAAAGGTAGCAAAAGGTAGCAAAAGCAAAAGGTAGCAAAAGGTAGCAAAAGGTAGCAAAGGGTAAAAACCGTCGTCGACGTCGGAGACAGTCAGAAACAGCACTCACGACCCTTCCGACCACAGGAAAGTACACCAACACGCTCCGCATACACGTCACAACCTGCCACCAACACCACACGCATCGTCGACACGTACCAACGCATGCGTCAGACACAGTCGCAAAAGTAGCAAAAGGTAGCAAAAGGTAGCAAAAGGTAGCAAATAGCAAAAGGTAAAAGGTAGCAAAAGGTAGCAAAAGGTAGCAAACCGTCGTCGACGTCGGAGACAGTCAGAAACAGCACTCACGACCCTTCCGACCACAGGAAAGTACACCAACACGCTCCGCATACACGTCACAACCTGCCACCAACACCACACGCATCGTCGACACGTACCAACGCATGCGTCAGACACAGTCGCAAAAGGTAGCAAAAGGTAGCAAAAGGTAGCAAAAGGTAGCAAAAGGTAGCAAACCGTCGTCGACGTCGGAGACAGTCAGAAACAGCACTCACGACCCTTCCGACCACAGGAAAGTACACCAACACGCTCCGCATACACGTCACAACCTGCCACCAACACCACACGCATCGTCGACACGTACCAACGCATGCGTCAGACACAGTCGCAAAAGGTAGCAAAAGGTAGCAAAAGGTAGCAAAAGGTAGCAAAAGGTAGCAAAAGGTAGCAAACCGTCGTCGACGTCGGAGACAGTCAGAAACAGCACTCACGACCCTTCCGACCACAGGAAAGTACACCAACACGCTCCGCATACACGTCACAACCTGCCACCAACACCACACGCATCGTCGACACGTACCAACGCATGCGTCAGACACAGTCGCAAAAGGTAGCAAAAGGTAGCAAAAGGTAGCAAAAGGTAGCAAAAGGTAGCAAAAGGTAGCAAAAGGTAGCAAACCGTCGTCGACGTCGGAGACAGTCAGAAACAGCACTCACGACCCTTCCGACCACAGGAAAGTACACCAACACGCTCCGCATACACGTCACAACCTGCCACCAACACCACACGCATCGTCGACACGTACCAACGCATGCGTCAGACACAGTCGCAAAAGGTAGCAAAAGGTAGCAAAAGGTAGCAAAAGGTAGCAAAAGGTAGCAAACCGTCGTCGACGTCGGAGACAGTCAGAAACAGCACTCACGACCCTTCCGACCACAGGAAAGTACACCAACACGCTCCGCATACACGTCACAACCTGCCACCAACACCACACGCATCGTCGACACGTACCAACGCATGCGTCAGACACAGTCGCAAAAGGTAGCAAAAGGTAGCAAAAGGTAGCAAAAGGTAGCAAAAGGTAGCAAAAGGTAGCAAAAGGTAGCAAACCGTCGTCGACGTCGGAGACAGTCAGAAACAGCACTCACGACCCTTCCGACCACAGGAAAGTACACCAACACGCTCCGCATACACGTCACAACCTGCCACCAACACCACACGCATCGTCGACACGTACCAACGCATGCGTCAGACACAGTCGCAAAAGGTAGCAAAAGGTAGCAAAAGGTAGCAAAAGGTAGCAAAAGGTAGCAAACCGTCGTCGACGTCGGAGACAGTCAGAAACAGCACTCACGACCCTTCCGACCACAGGAAAGTACACCAACACGCTCCGCATACACGTCACAACCTGCCACCAACACCACACGCATCGTCGACACGTACCAACGCATGCGTCAGACACAGTCGCAAAAGGTAGCAAAAGGTAGCAAAAGGTAGCAAAAGGTAGCAAAAGGTAGCAAACCGTCGTCGACGTCGGAGACAGTCAGAAACAGCACTCACGACCCTTCCGACCACAGGAAAGTACACCAACACGCTCCGCATACACGTCACAACCTGCCACCAACACCACACGCATCGTCGACACGTACCAACGCATGCGTCAGACACAGTCGCAAAAGGTAGCAAAAGGTAGCAAAAGGTAGCAAAAGGTAGCAAAAGGTAACAAAAGGTAGCAAACCGTCGTCGACGTCGGAGACAGTCAGAAACAGCACTCACGACCCTTCCGACCACAGGAAAGTACACCAACACGCTCCGCATACACGTCACAACCTGCCACCAACACCACACGCATCGTCGACACGTACCAACGCATGCGTCAGACACAGTCGCAAAAGGTAGCAAAAGGTAGCAAAAGGTAGCAAAAGGTAGCAAACCGTCGTCGACGTCGGAGACAGTCAGAAACAGCACTCACGACCCTTCCGACCACAGGAAAGTACACCAACACGCTCCGCATACACGTCACAACCTGCCACCAACACCACACGCATCGTCGACACGTACCAACGCATGCGTCAGACACAGTCGCAAAAGGTAGCAAAAGGTAGCAAAAGGTAGCAAAAGGTAGCAAAAGGTAGCAAACCGTCGTCGACGTCGGAGACAGTCAGAAACAGCACTCACGACCCTTCCGACCACAGGAAAGTACACCAACACGCTCCGCATACACGTCACAACCTGCCACCAACACCACACGCATCGTCGACACGTACCAACGCATGCGTCAGACACAGTCGCAAAAGGTAGCAAAAGGTAGCAAAAGGTAGCAAACCGTCGTCGACGTCGGAGACAGTCAGAAACAGCACTCACGACCCTTCCGACCACAGGAAAGTACACCAACACGCTCCGCATACACGTCACAACCTGCCACCAACACCACACGCATCGTCGACACGTACCAACGCATGCGTCAGACACAGTCGCAAAAGGTAGCAAATAGCAGTAGCAAAAGGTAGCAAAAGGTAGCAAAAGGTAGCAAAAGGTAGCAAAAGGTAGCAAACCGTCGTCGACGTCGGAGACAGTCAGAAACAGCACTCACGACCCTTCCGACCACAGGAAAGTACACCAACACGCTCCGCATACACGTCACAACCTGCCACCAACACCACACGCATCGTCGACACGTACCAACGCATGCGTCAGACACAGTCGCAAAAGGTAGCAAAAGGTAGCAAAAGGTAGCAAACCGTCGTCGACGTCGGAGACAGTCAGAAACAGCACTCACGACCCTTCCGACCACAGGAAAGTACACCAACACGCTCCGCATACACGTCACAACCTGCCACCAACACCACACGCATCGTCGACACGTACCAACGCATGCGTCAGACACAGTCGCAAAAGGTAGCAAAAGGTAGCAAAAGGTAGCAAAAGGTAGCAAAAGGTAGCAAAAGGTAGCAAAAGGTAGCAAACCGTCGTCGACGTCGGAGACAGTCAGAAACAGCACTCACGACCCTTCCGACCACAGGAAAGTACACCAACACGCTCCGCATACACGTCACAACCTGCCACCAACACCACACGCATCGTCGACACGTACCAACGCATGCGTCAGACACAGTCGCAAAAGGTAGCAAAAGGTAGCAAAAGGTAGCAAAAGGTAGCAAAAGGTAGCAAACCGTCGTCGACGTCGGAGACAGTCAGAAACAGCACTCACGACCCTTCCGACCACAGGAAAGTACACCAACACGCTCCGCATACACGTCACAACCTGCCACCAACACCACACGCATCGTCGACACGTACCAACGCATGCGTCAGACACAGTCGCAAAAAGGTAGCAAAAGGTAGCAAAAGGTAGCAAACCGTCGTCGACGTCGGAGACAGTCAGAAACAGCACTCACGACCCTTCCGACCACAGGAAAGTACACCAACACGCTCCGCATACACGTCACAACCTGCCACCAACACCACACGCATCGTCGACACGTACCAACGCATGCGTCAGACACAGTCGCAAAGGTAGCAAAAGTAGCAAAAGGTAGCAAAAGGTAGCAAGAGCAAAGGTAGCAAAAGGTAGCAAACCGTCGTCGACGTCGGAGACAGTCAGAAACAGCACTCACGACCCTTCCGACCACAGGAAAGTACACCAACACGCTCCGCATACACGTCACAACCTGCCACCAACACCACACGCATCGTCGACACGTACCAACGCATGCGTCAGACACAGTCGCAAAAGGTAGCAAAAGGTAGCAAAAGCAAAAGGTAGCAAAAGGTAGCAAACCGTCGTCGACGTCGGAGACAGTCAGAAACAGCACTCACGACCCTTCCGACCACAGGAAAGTACACCAACACGCTCCGCATACACGTCACAACCTGCCACCAACACCACACGCATCGTCGACACGTACCAACGCATGCGTCAGACACAGTCGCAAAAGGTAGCAAAAGGTAGCAAAAGGTAGCAAAAGGTAGCAAAAGGTAGCAAACCGTCGTCGACGTCGGAGACAGTCAGAAACAGCACTCACGACCCTTCCGACCACAGGAAAGTACACCAACACGCTCCGCATACACGTCACAACCTGCCACCAACACCACACGCATCGTCGACACGTACCAACGCATGCGTCAGACACAGTCGCAAAAGGTAGCAAAAGGTAGCAAAAGCAAAGGTAGCAAAAGGTAGCAAAAGGTAGCAAAAGGTAGCAAACCGTCGTCGACGTCGGAGACAGTCAGAAACAGCACTCACGACCCTTCCGACCACAGGAAAGTACACCAACACGCTCCGCATACACGTCACAACCTGCCACCAACACCACACGCATCGTCGACACGTACCAACGCATGCGTCAGACACAGTCGCAAAAGTAGCAAAAGGTAGCAAAAGGTAGCAAAAGGTAGCAAAAGGTAGCAAAAGGTAGCAAAAGGTAGCAAACCGTCGTCGACGTCGGAGACAGTCAGAAACAGCACTCACGACCCTTCCGACCACAGGAAAGTACACCAACACGCTCCGCATACACGTCACAACCTGCCACCAACACCACACGCATCGTCGACACGTACCAACGCATGCGTCAGACACAGTCGCAAAAGGTAGCAAAAGGTAGCAAAAGGTAGCAAAAGGTAGCAAAAGGTAGCAAAAGGTAGCAAACCGTCGTCGACGTCGGAGACAGTCAGAAACAGCACTCACGACCCTTCCGACCACAGGAAAGTACACCAACACGCTCCGCATACACGTCACAACCTGCCACCAACACCACACGCATCGTCGACACGTACCAACGCATGCGTCAGACACAGTCGCAAAAGGTAGCAAAAGGTAGCAAAAGGTAGCAAAAGGTAGCAAAAGGTAGCAAAAGGTAGCAAACCGTCGTCGACGTCGGAGACAGTCAGAAACAGCACTCACGACCCTTCCGACCACAGGAAAGTACACCAACACGCTCCGCATACACGTCACAACCTGCCACCAACACCACACGCATCGTCGACACGTACCAACGCATGCGTCAGACACAGTCGCAAAAGGTAGCAAAAGGTAGCAAAAGGTAGCAAAAGGTAGCAAAAGGTAGCAAAAGGTAGCAAAAGGTAGCAAACCGTCGTCGACGTCGAGACAGTCAGAAACAGCACTCACGACCCTTCCGACCACAGGAAAGTACACCAACACGCTCCGCATACACGTCACAACCTGCCACCAACACCACACGCATCGTCGACACGTACCAACGCATGCGTCAGACACAGTCGCAAAAGGTAGCAAAAGGTAGCAAAAGGTAGCAAAAGGTAGCAAAAGGTAGCAAAAGGTAGCAAATAGCAAACCGTCGTCGACGTCGGAGACAGTCAGAAACAGCACTCACGACCCTTCCGACCACAGGAAAGTACACCAACACGCTCCGCATACACGTCACAACCTGCCACCAACACCACACGCATCGTCGACACGTACCAACGCATGCGTCAGACACAGTCGCAAAAGGTAGCAAAAGGTAGCAAAAGGTAGCAAAAGCGTCGTCGACGTCGGAGACAGTCAGAAACAGCACTCACGACCCTTCCGACCACAGGAAAGTACACCAACACGCTCCGCATACACGTCACAACCTGCCACCAACACCACACGCATCGTCGACACGTACCAACGCATGCGTCAGACACAGTCGCAAAAGGTAGCAAAAGGTAGCAAAAGGTAGCAAAAGGTAGCAAAAGGTAGCAAACCGTCGTCGACGTCGGAGACAGTCAGAAACAGCACTCACGACCCTTCCGACCACAGGAAAGTACACCAACACGCTCCGCATACACGTCACAACCTGCCACCAACACCACACGCATCGTCGACACGTACCAACGCATGCGTCAGACACAGTCGCAAAAGGTAGCAAAAGGTAGCAAAAGGTAGCAAAAGGTAGCAAAAGGTAGCAAAAGGTAGCAAAAGGTAGCAACCGTCGTCGACGTCGGAGACAGTCAGAAACAGCACTCACGACCCTTCCGACCACAGGAAAGTACACCAACACGCTCCGCATACACGTCACAACCTGCCACCAACACCACACGCATCGTCGACACGTACCAACGCATGCGTCAGACACAGTCGCAAAAGGTAGCAAAAGGTAGCAAAAGGTAGCAAAAGGTAGCAAAAGGTAGCAAAAGGTAGCAAACCGTCGTCGACGTCGGAGACAGTCAGAAACAGCACTCACGACCCTTCCGACCACAGGAAAGTACACCAACACGCTCCGCATACACGTCACAACCTGCCACCAACACCACACGCATCGTCGACACGTACCAACGCATGCGTCAGACACAGTCGCAAAAGGTAGCAAAAGGTAGCAAAAGGTAAAAAGCAAAAGTAGCCGTCGTCGACGTCGAGACAGTCAGAAACAGCACTCACGACCCTTCCGACCACAGGAAAGTACACCAACACGCTCCGCATACACGTCACAACCTGCCACCAACACCACACGCATCGTCGACACGTACCAACGCATGCGTCAGACACAGTCGCAAAAGGTAGCAAAAGGTAGCAAAAGGTAGCAAAAGGTAGCAAAAGGTAGCAAAAGGTAGCAAACCGTCGTCGACGTCGGAGACAGTCAGAAACAGCACTCACGACCCTTCCGACCACAGGAAAGTACACCAACACGCTCCGCATACACGTCACAACCTGCCACCAACACCACACGCATCGTCGACACGTACCAACGCATGCGTCAACGTCGCAAAAGTAGCAAAAGGTAGCAAAAGGTAGCAAAAGGTAGCAAAAGGTAGCAAAGTAGCAAAAGGTAGCAAAAGGTAGCAAACCGTCGTCGACGTCGGAGACAGTCAGAAACAGCACTCACGACCCTTCCGACCACAGGAAAGTACACCAACACGCTCCGCATACACGTCACAACCTGCCACCAACACCACACGCATCGTCGACACGTACCAACGCATGCGTCAGACACAGTCGCAAAAGGTAGCAAAAGGTAGCAAAAGGTAGCAAAAGGTAGCAAACCGTCGTCGACGTCGGAGACAGTCAGAAACAGCACTCACGACCCTTCCGACCACAGGAAAGTACACCAACACGCTCCGCATACACGTCACAACCTGCCACCAACACCACACGCATCGTCGACACGTACCAACGCATGCGTCAGACACAGTCGCAAAAGGTAGCAAAAGGTACAAAAGTAGCAAAAGGTAGCAAAAGGTAGCAAAAGGTAGCAAACCGTCGTCGACGACGTCGAGACAGTCAGAAACAGCACTCACGACCCTTCCGACCACAGGAAAGTACACCAACACGCTCCGCATACACGTCACAACCTGCCACCAACACCACACCATCGTCGACACGTACCAACGCATGCGTCAGACACAGTCGCAAAAGGTAGCAAAAGGTAGCAAAAGGTAGCAAACCGTCGTCGACGTCGGAGACAGTCAGAAACAGCACTCACGACCCTTCCGACCACAGGAAAGTACACCAACACGCTCCGCATACACGTCACAACCTGCCACCAACACCACACGCATCGGACACGTACCAACGCATGCGTCAGACACAGTCGCAAAAGGTAGCAAAAGGTAGCAAAAGGTAGCAAAAGGTAGCAAAAGGTAGCAAAAGGTAGCAAACCGTCGTCGACGTCGAGACAGTCAGAAACAGCACCACGACCCTTCCGACCACAGGAAAGTACACCAACACGCTCCGCATACACGTCACAACCTGCCACCAACACCACACGCATCGTTGACACGTACCAACGCATGCGTCAGACACAGTCGCAAAAGGTAGCAAAAGTAGCAAAAGGTAGCAAAAGGTAGCAAAAGGTAGCAAACCGTCGTCGACGTCGGAGACAGTCAGAAACAGCACTCACGACCCTTCCGACCACAGGAAAGTACACCAACACGCTCCGCATACACGTCACAACCTGCCACCAACACCACACGCATCGTCGACACGTACCAACGCATGCGTCAGACACAGTCGCAAAAGGTAGCAAAAGGTAGCAAAAGGTAGCAAAAGGTAGCAAAAGGTAGCAAAAGGTAGCAAACCGTCGTCGACGTCGGGACAGTCAGAAACAGCACTCACGACCCTTCCGACCACAGGAAAGTACACCAACACGCTCCGCATACACGTCACAACCTGCCACCAACACCACACGCATCGTGACACGTACCAACGCATGCGTCAGACACAGTCGCAAAAGGTAGCAAAAGGTAGCAAAAGGTAGCAAAAGGTAGCAAAAGGTAGCAAACCGTCGTCGACGTCGGAGACAGTCAGAAACAGCACTCACGACCCTTCCGACCACAGGAAAGTACACCAACACGCCCGCATACACGTCACAACCTGCCACCAACACCACACGCATCGTCGACACGTACCAACGCATGCGTCAGACACAGTCGCAAAAGGTAGCAAAAGGTAGCAAAAGGTAGCAAACCGTCGTCGACGTCGGAGACAGTCAGAAACAGCACTCACGACCCTTCCGACCACAGGAAAGTACACCAACACGCTCCGCATACACGTCACAACCTGCCACCAACACCACACGCATCGTCGACACGTACCAACGCATGCGTCAGACACAGTCGCAAAAGGTAGCAAAAGGTAGCAAAAGGTAGCAAAAGGTAGCAAAAGGTACAAAGGCAAACCGTCGTCGACGTCGGAGACAGTCAGAAACCACTCACGACCCTTCCGACCCACAGAAAAGTACACCAACACGCTCCGCATACACGTCACAACCTGCCACCAACACCACACGCATCGTTGACACGTACCAACGCATGCGTCAGACACAGTCGCAAAAGGTAGCAAAAGGTAGCAAAAGGTAGCAAAAGGTAGCAAAGGTAGCAAACCGTCGTCGACGTCGGAGCAGTCAGAAACAGCACTCACGACCCTTCCGACCACAGGAAAGTACACCAACACGCTCCGCATACACGTCACAACATGCCACCAACACCACACGCATCGTCGACACGTACCAACGCATGCGTCAGACACAGTCGCAAAAGTAGCAAAAGGTAGCAAAAGGTAGCAAAAGGTAGCAAAAGGTAGCAAAAGGTAGCAAACCGTCGTCGACGTCGGAGACAGTCAGAAACAGCACTCACGACCCTTCCGACCACAGGAAAGTACACCAACACGCTCCGCATACACGTCACAACCTGCCACCAACACCACACGCATCGACACGTACCAACGCATGCGTCAGACACAGTCGCAAAAGGTAGCAAAAGGTAGCAAAAGGTAGCAAAAGGTAGCAAAAGGTAGCAAAATAGCAAAAGGTAGCAAACCGTCGTCGACGTCGGAGACAGTCAGAAACAGCACTCACGACCCTTCCGACCACAGGAAAGTACACCAACACGCTCCGCATACACGTCACAACCTGCCACCAACACCACACGCATCGTCGACACGTACCAACGCATGCGTCAACACAGTCGCAAAAGGTAGCAAAAGGTAGCAAAAGTAGCAAAAGGTAGCAAAAGGTAGCAAAAGGTAGCAAACCGTCGTCGACGTCGGAGACAGTCAGAAACAGCACTCACGACCCTTCCGACCACAGGAAAGTACACCAACACGCTCCGCATACACGTCACAACCTGCCACCAACACCACACGCATCGTCGACACGTACCAACGCATGCGTCAGACACAGTCGCAAAAGGTAGCAAAAGGTAGCAAAAGGTAGCAAAAGGTAGCAAAAGGTAGCAAAAGGTAGCAAACCGTCGTCGACGTCGGAGACAGTCAGAAACAGCACTCACGACCCTTCCGACCACAGGAAAGTACACCAACACGCTCCGCATACACGTCACAACCTGCCACCAACACCACACGCATCGTCGACACGTACCAACGCATGCGTCAGACACAGTCGCAAAAGGTAGCAAAAGGTAGCAAAAGGTAGCAAAAGGTAGCAAACCGTCGTCGACGTCGGAGACAGTCAGAAACAGCACTCACGACCCTTCCGACCACAGGAAAGTACACCAACACGCTCCGCATACACGTCACAACCTGCCACCAACACCACACGCATCGTCGACACGTACCAACGCATGCGTCAGACACAGTCGCAAAAAGGTAGCAAAAGGTAGCAAAAGGTAGCAAAAGGTAGCAAACCGTCGTCGACGTCGGAGACAGTCAGAAACAGCACGTCACGACCCTTCCGACCACAGGAAAGTACACCAACACGCTCCGCATACACGTCACAACCTGCCACCAACACCACACGCATCGTCGACACGTACCAACGCATGCGTCAGACACAGTCGCAAAAGGTAGCAAAAGTAGCAAAAGGTAGCAAAAGGTAGCAAAAGGTAGCAAAAGTAGCAAAAGTAGCAAACCGTCGTCGACGTCGGAGACAGTCAGAAACAGCCTCACGACCCTTCCGACCACAGGAAAGTACACCAACACGCTCCGCATACACGTCACAACCTGCCACCAACACCACACGATCGTCACACTACCAACGCATGCGTCAGACACAGTCGCAAAAGTAGCAAAAGGTAGCAAAAGGTAGCAAAAGGTAGCAAAAGGTAGCAAAAGGTAGCAAACCGTCGTCGACGTCGGAGACAGTCAGAAACAGCACTCACGACCCTTCCGACCACAGGAAAGTACACCAACACGCTCCGCATACACGTCACAACCTGCCACCAACACCACACGCATCGGACACGTACCAACGCATGCGTCAGACACAGTCGCAAAAGGTAGCAAAAAGGTAGCAAAAGGTAGCAAAAGGTAGCAAAAGTAGCAAACCGTCGTCGACGTCGAGACAGTCAGAAACAGCACTCACGACCCTTCCGACCACAGGAAAGTACACCAACACGCTCCGCATACACGTCCACACCTGCCACCCACCAACACCACACGCATCGTCGACACGTACCAACGCATGCTCAGACACAGTCGCAAAAGGTAGCAAAAGGTAGCAAAAGGTAGCAAAAGGTAGCAAAAGGTAGCAAAAGGTAGCAAAAGCCCGTCGTCGACGTCGGAGACAGTCAGAAACAGCACTCACGACCCTTCCGACCACAGGAAAGTACACCAACACGCTCCGCATACACGTCACAACCTGCCACCAACACCACACGCATCGTCGACACGTACCAACGCATGCGTCAGACACAGTCGCAAAAGGTAGCAAAAGGTAGCAAAAGGTAGCAAAAGGTAGCAAAAGGTACAAAAGGGGCAAAAGTAGCAAAAGGTAGCAAACCGTCGTCGACGTCGGAGACAGTCAGAAACAGCACTCACGACCCTTCCGACCACAGGAAAGTACAACCAACACGCTCCGCATACACGTCACAACCTGCCACCAACACCACACGCATCGTCGACACGTACCAACGCATGCGTCAGACACAGTCGCAAAAGGTAGCAAAAGGTAGCAAAAGGTAGCAAAAGGTAGCAAAGGTAGCAGTAGCAAAAGGTAGCAAACCGTCGTCGACGTCGGAGACAGTCAGAAACAGCACTCACGACCCTTCCGACCACAGGAAAGTACACCAACACGCTCCGCATACACGTCACAACCTGCCACCAACACCACACGCATCGTCGACACGTACCAACGCATGCGTCAGACACAGTCGCAAAAGGTAGCAAAAGGTAGCAAAAGGTAGCAAAAGGTAGCAAAAGGTAGCAAAAGGTAGCAAACCGTCGTCGACGTCGGAGACAGTCAGAAACAGCCTCACGACCCTTCCGACCACAGGAAAGTACACCAACACGCTCCGCATACACGTCACAACCTGCCACCAACACCACACGCATCGTCGACACGTACCAACGCATGCGTCAGACACAGTCGCAAAAGGTAGCAAAAGGTAGCAAAAGGTAGCAAAAGGTAGCAAAAGGTAGCAAAAGGTAGCAAACCGTCGTCGACGTCGGAGACAGTCAGAAACAGCACTCACGACCCTTCCGACCACAGGAAAGTACACCAACACGCTCCGCATACACGTCACAACCTGCCACCAACACCACACGCATCGTCGACACGTACCAACGCATGCGTCAGACACAGTCGCAAAAGGTAGCAAAAGGTAGCAAAAGGTAGCAAAAGGTAGCAAAAGGTAGCAAAAGGTAGCAAACCGTCGTCGACGTCGAGACAGTCAGAAACAGCCTCACGACCCTTCCGACCACAGGAAAGTACACCAACACGCTCCGCATACACGTCACAACCTGCCACCAACACCACACGCATCGTCGACACGTACCAACGCATGCGTCAGACACAGTCGCAAAAGGTAGCAAAAGGTAGCAAAAGGTAGCAAAAGGTAGCAAAAGGTAGCAAACCGTCGTCGACGTCGGAGACAGTCAGAAACAGCCTCACGACCCTTCCGACCACAGGAAAGTACACCAACACGCTCCGCATACACGTCACAACCTGCCACCAACACCACACACACGTCGACACGTACCAACGCATGCGTCAGACACAGTCGCAAAAGGTAGCAAAAGGTAGCAAAAGGTAGCAAAAGGTAGCAAAAGGTAGCAAAAGGTAGCAAAAGGTAGCAAACCGTCGTCGACGTCGGAGACAGTCAGAAACAGCACTCACGACCCTTCCGACCACAGGAAAGTACACCAACACGCTCCGCATACACGTCACAACCTGCCACCAACACCACACGCATCGTCGACACGTACCAACGCATGCGTCAGACACAGTCGCAAAAGGTAGCAAAAGGTAGCAAAAGGTAGCAAAAGGTAGCAAACCGTCGTCGACGTCGGAGACAGTCAGAAACAGCACTCACGACCCTTCCGACCACAGGAAAGTACACCAACACGCTCCGCATACACGTCACAACCTGCCACCAACACCACACGCATCGTCGACACGTACCAACGCATGCGTCAGACACAGTCGCAAAAGGTAGCAAAAGGTAGCAAAAGGTAGCAAAAGGTAGCAAAAGGTAGCAAAAGGTAGCAAACCGTCGTCGACGTCGGAGACAGTCAGAAACAGCACTCACGACCCTTCCGACCACAGGAAAGTACACCAACACGCTCCGCATACACGTCACAACCTGCCACCAACACCACACGCATCGTCGACACGTACCAACGCATGCGTCAGACACAGTCGCAAAAGGTAGCAAAAGGTAGCAAAAGGTAGCAAAAGGTAGCAAAAGGTAGCAAAAGGTAGCAAAAGGTAGCAAAGGTAGCAAACCGTCGTCGACGTCGGAGACAGTCAGAAACAGCACTCACGACCCTTCCGACCACAGGAAAGTACACCAACACGCTCCGCATACACGTCACAACCTGCCACCAACACCACACGCATCGTCGACACGTACCAACGCATGCGTCAGACACAGTCGCAAAAGGTAGCAAAAGGTAGCAAAAGGTAGCAAAAGGTAGCAAAAGGTAGCAAAAGGTAGCAAACCGTCGTCGACGTCGGAGACAGTCAGAAACAGCACTCACGACCCTTCCGACCACAGGAAAGTACACCAACACGCTCCGCATACACGTCACAACCTGCCACCAACACCACACGCATCGTCGACACGTACCAACGCATGCGTCAGACACAGTCGCAAAAGGTAGCAAAAGGTAGCAAAAGGTAGCAAAAGGTAGCAAAAGGTAGCAAACCGTCGTCGACGTCGGAGACAGTCAGAAACAGCACTCACGACCCTTCCGACCACAGGAAAGTACACCAACACGCTCCGCATACACGTCACAACCTGCCACCAACACCACACGCATCGTCGACACGTACCAACGCATGCGTCAGACACAGTCGCAAAAGGTAGCAAAAGGTAGCAAAAGGTAGCAAAAGGTAGCAAAAGGTAGCAAAAGGTAGCAAAAGGTAGCAAAAGGTACGTAGCAAACCGTCGTCGACGTCGGAGACAGTCAGAAACAGCACTCACGACCCTTCCGACCACAGGAAAGTACACCAACACGCTCCGCATACACGTCACAACCTGCCACCAACACCACACGCATCGTCGACACGTACCAACGCATGCGTCAGACACAGTCGCAAAAGGTAGCAAAAGGTAGCAAAAGGTAGCAAAAGGTAGCAAAAGGTAGCAAAAGGTAGCAAAAGGTAGCAAACAAACCGTCGTCGACGTCGGAGACAGTCAGAAACAGCACTCACGACCCTTCCGACCACAGGAAAGTACACCAACACGCTCCGCATACACGTCACAACCTGCCACCAACACCACACGCATCGTCGACACGTACCAACGCATGCGTCAGACACAGTCGCAAAAGGTAGCAAAAGGTAGCAAAAGGTAGCAAAAGGTAGCAAAAGGTAGCAAAAGGTAGCAAACCGTCGTCGACGTCGGAGACAGTCAGAAACAGCACTCACGACCCTTCCGACCACAGGAAAGTACACCAACACGCTCCGCATACACGTCACAACCTGCCACCAACACCACACGCATCGTCGACACGTACCAACGCATGCGTCAGACACAGTCGCAAAAGGTAGCAAAAGGTAGCAAAAGGTAGCAAAAGGTAGCAAAAGGTAGCAAAAGGTAGCAAAAGGTAGCAAAACGGTAGCAAACCGTCGTCGACGTCGGAGACAGTCAGAAACAGCACTCACGACCCTTCCGACCACAGGAAAGTACACCAACACGCTCCGCATACACGTCACAACCTGCCACCAACACCACACGCATCGTCGACACGTACCAACGCATGCGTCAACACAGATGCGTCAAAAGGTAGCAAAGGTAGCAAAAGGTAGCAAAAGGTAGCAAAAGGTAGCAAAAGGTAGCAGTAGCAAAAGGTAGCAAAGCGTCGACCGTCGTCGATCGGAGACAGTCAGAAACAGCACTCACGACCCTTCCGACCACAGGAAAGTACACCAACACGCTCCGCATACACGTCACAACCTGCCACCAACACCACACGCATCGTCGACACGTACCAACGCATGCGTCAGACACAGTCGCAAAGGTAGCAAAAGGTAGCAAAAGGTAGCAAAAGGTAGCAAAAGGTAGCAAAAGGTAGCAAACCGTCGTCGACGTCGGAGACAGTCAGAAACAGCACTCACGACCCTTCCGACCACAGGAAAGTACACCAACACGCTCCGCATACACGTCACAACCTGCCACCAACACCACACGCATCGTCGACACGTACCAACGCATGCGTCAGACACAGTCGCAAAAGGTAGCAAAAGGTAGCAAAAGGTAGCAAAAGGTAGCAAAAGGTAGCAAAAGGTAGCAAACCGTCGTCGACGTCGGAGACAGTCAGAAACAGCACTCACGACCCTTCCGACCACAGGAAAGTACACCAACACGCTCCGCATACACGTCACAACCTGCCACCAACACCACACGCATCGTCGACACGTACCAACGCATGCGTCAGACAGTCGCAAAAGGTAGCAAAAGGTAGCAAAAGGTAGCAAAAGGTAGCAAAAGGTAGCAAAAGGTAGCAAACCGTCGTCGACGTCGGAGACAGTCAGAAACAGCACTCACGACCCTTCCGACCACAGGAAAGTACACCAACACGCTCCGCATACACGTCACAACCTGCCACCAACACCACACGCATCGTCGACACGTACCAACGCATGCGTCAGACACAGTCGCAAAAGGTAGCAAAAGGTAGCAAAAGGTAGCAAAAGGTAGCAAACCGTCGTCGACGTCGGAGACAGTCAGAACAGCACTCACGACCCTTCCGACCACAGGAAAGTACACCAACACGCTCCGCATACACGTCACAACCTGCCACCAACACCACACGCATCGTTGACACGTACCAACGCATGCGTCAGACACAGTCGCAAAAGGTAGCAAAAGGTAGCAAAAGGTAGCAAAAGGTAGCAAACCGTCGTCGACGTCGGAGACAGTCAGAAACAGCACTCACGACCCTCCGACCACAGGAAAGTACACCAACACGCTCCGCATACACGTCACAACCTGCCACCAACACCACACGCATCGTCGACACGTACCAACGCATGCGTCAGACACAGTCGCAAAAGGTAGCAAAAGGTAGCAAAAGTAGCAAAAGGTAGCAAAAGGTAGCAAAAGGTAGCAAACCGTCGTCGACGTCGGAGACAGTCAGAAACAGCACTCACGACCCTTCCGACCACAGGAAAGTACACCAACACGCTCCGCATACACGTCACAACCTGCCACCAACACCACACGCATCGTCGACACGTACCAACGCATGCGTCAGACACAGTCGCAAAAGGTAGCAAAAGGTAGCAAAAGGTAGCAAAAGGTAGCAAACCGTCGTCGACGTCGGAGACAGTCAGAAACAGCACTCACGACCCTTCCGACCACAGGAAAGTACACCAACACGCTCCGCATACACGTCACAACCTGCCACCAACACCACACGCATCGTCGACACGTACCAACGCATGCGTCAGACACAGTCGCAAAGTAGCAAAAGGTAGCAAAAGGTAGCAAAAGGTAGCAAAAGGCAAAAGGTAGCAAAAGGTAGCAAACCGTCGTCGACGTCGGAGACAGTCAGAAACAGCACTCACGACCCTTCCGACCACAGGAAAGTACACCAACACGCTCCGCATACACGTCACAACCTGCCACCAACACACACGCATCGTCGACACGTACCAACGCATGCGTCAGACACAGTCGCAAAAGGTAGCAAAAGTAGCAAAAGGTAGCAAAAGGTAGCAAAAGGTAGCAAACCGTCGTCGACGTCGGAGACAGTCAGAAACAGCACCACGACCCTTCCGACCACAGGAAAGTACACCAACACGCTCCGCATACACGTCACAACCTGCCACCAACACCACACGCATCGTTGACACGTACAACGCATGCGTCAGACACAGTCGCAAAAGGTAGCAAAAGGTAGCAAAAGGTAGCAAAAGGTAGCAAAAGGTAGCAAACCGTCGTCGACGTCGGAGACAGTCAGAAACAGCACTCACGACCTTCCGACCACAGGAAAGTACACCAACACGCTCCGCATACACGTCACAACCTGCCACCAACACCACACGCATCGTCGACACGTACCAACGCATGCGTCAGTCACAAAAGAGCAAAAGGTAGCAAAAGGTACAAAAGGTAGCAAAAGGTAGCAAAAGGTAGCAAACCGTCGTCGACGTCGGAGACAGTCAGAACAGCACTCACGACCCTTCCGACCACAGGAAAGTACACCAACACGCTCCGCATACACGTCACAACCTGCCACCAACACCACACGCATCGTCGACACGTACCAACGCATGCGTCAGACACAGTCGCAAAAAGGTAGCAAAGTAGCAAAAGGTAGCAAAAGGTAGCAAAAGGTAGCAAAAGGTAGCAAAAGGTAGCAAACCGTCGTCGACGTCGGAGACAGTCAGAAACAGCACTCACGACCCTTCCGACCACAGGAAAGTACACCAAACACGCTCCGCATACACGTCACAACCTGCCACCAACACCACACGCATCGTCGACACGTACCAACGCATGCGTCAGACACAACGTAGCAAAAGGTAGCAAAAGGTAGCAAAAGGTAGCAAAAGGTAGCAAACCGTCGTCGACGTCGGAGACAGTCAGAAACAGCACTCACGACCCTTCCGACCACAGGAAAGTACACCAACACGCTCCGCATACACGTCACAACCTGCCACCAACACCACACGCATCGTCGACACGTACCAACGCATGCGTCAGACACAGTCGCAAAAGGTAGCAAACAAAAGGTAGCAAAAGGTGTAGCAAAAAG
Organism: Pythium insidiosum; assembly: GCA_022836835.1. Lineage (NCBI taxonomy): Eukaryota > Oomycota > Peronosporomycetes > Pythiales > Pythiaceae > Pythium > Pythium insidiosum. Next base: position 118,128 of record JAKVDI010000089.1, read on the forward strand.
GTAGCAGGTAGCAAAAGTAGCAAAAGGTAGCAAAAGGTAGCAAACCGTCGTCGAGTCGGAGACAGTCAGAAACAGCACTCACGACCCTTCCGACCACAGGAAAGTACACCAACACGCTCCGCATACACGTCACAACCTGCCACCAACACCACACGCATCGTCGACACGTACCAACGCATGCGTCAGACACAGTCGCAAAAGGTAGCAAAAGTAGCAAAAGGTAGCAAAAGTAGCAAAAGGTAGCAAAAGGTAGCAAAGGTGTAGCAAACCGTCGTCGTCGTCGGAGACAGTCAGAAACAGCACTCACGACCCTTCCGACCACAGGAAAGTACACCAACACGCTCCGCATACACGTCACAACCTGCCACCAACACCACACGCATCGTGACAAGTACCAACGCATCGTCAGACACAGTCGCAAAAGCAAAGGTAGCAAAAGGAAGCAAAGGTACAAAAGGTAGAACAAAAGGTAGCAAAAGGTAGCAAAGGTAGCAAACCGTCGTCGACGTCGGAGACAGTCAGAACAGCACTCACGACCCTTCCGACCACAGGAAAGTACACCAACACGCTCCGCATACACGTCACAACCTGCCACCAACACCCACGCATCGTCGACACGTACCAACGCATGCGTCAGACACAGTCGCAAAAGGTAGCAAAAGGTTAGCAAAAGGTAGCAAAAGGTAGCAAAAGGTAGCAAACCGTCGTCGACGTCGGAGACAGTCAGAAACAGCACTCACGACCCTTCGACCACAGGAAGTACACCAACACGCTCGCATACACGTCACAACCTGCCACCAACACCACACGCATCGTCGACACGTACCAACGCATGCGTCAGACACAGTCGCAAAAGGTAGCAAAAGGTACAAAAGGTAGCAAAAGGTAGCAACCGTCGCGACGTCGGAACAGTCAGAAACAGCACTCACGACCCTTCCGACCACAGGAAAGTACACCAACACGCTCCGCATACACGTCACAACCTGCCACCAACACCACGCATCGTCGACACGTACCAACGCATGCGTCAGACACAGTCGCAAAAGGTAGCAAAAGGTAGCAAAAGTAGCAAAGAGGGTAGCAAAAGGTAGCAAAGGTAGCAAACCGTCGTCGACGTCGGAGACAGTCAGAAACAGCACTCACGACCCTTCCGACCACAGGAAAGTACACCAACACGCTCCGCATACACGTCACAACCTGCCACCAACACCACA